>DWMG01003740.1:0-11587 GCA_018244855.1 Elbella merops
CCAGAAGTTTTATACCTCGCACAACGAATCTGTGGAACAATTTGTCGCATACGGTATTTCCGAACCGAAACGACATTCAAACCTTTAAGAAAACACACACGCACACTTCATGGCGACCCTGCCTTGCGCAAGCGTCGCTTTGTCGGGTGTCCGGTAACGGGCGACTTGTGGACTCAGCAGATTCCTGTGTGCCTCGGTGCACTAAGTTAGCGACTTTAAAATTATTGAATTTAAAAACATGACGCCCCAGACTGCGCTTGAAGTAACTTGTGTGGACCAGTATTCGGCTAAAACAACGAATTCCAATGATCAAGATGGGAAACCCGTACTCCAAGGTTGAGGAAAAAGATGTGATTATCGCGCAGAATGCCTCAGAAGGAGACAATGTGATGAAGGAGACCCTCATTTATATCAACAACATTTTACTGACTGCGTTCCTAACGATCCTTGCTTTGGGCATCTTGTTCCTCGGGTGTAAAAAATTAAAAGAAAATCGACAAAAATGGATCAACAGCAAAGTCGATGCGGCGGTTATTAGAAGACTCCGTTCAAGGTTGTCCGGTATACCGAATGATATGGAAATCTATATGCAATATCAGCTGGTGGGATCGGTCTCACAGATACGCATGAAAGCAGGCTGCATTCCTTCAAAATTTGCTTGTCAACCACATAGAAGAAAATGAACTGCTGAAAATCAACTACTCGTACGTGCCACATTCTGCAGTACCAGAAACTACCTCGATGCATACATGTGGTCGAACAATGCCCACCAAGTACGCCATTTTTCGATAATTTTTTTTAAAGAATTTTTTTCGACTCTAAATATAATGTGGCACGTGCTTGACTCTGCTGATTTGATTTCATTTTTTTTGTAAAAAGAAGAAATTTTATTGCAGAGATTGTTGAACGCATATTTAACGGCAAGTTATACAGTGAAACTGTTTTGTGTAGGATATAATTATGTTTGTATGGAACTATGTACTGTCATATACAATTTCATCGTCCAACTGCTGGGCACCGGTCTAGCTTAACAGACTTTAGGCTACACCACCTTAGCGAACACTAAGGAGACCTTTAAGGGGTGCTAATTACTTCACGATGTTTTTTCTTTACCTTTACAAAAAATGTTATTTAATTTGCATATACGTAATCATAAATGGATACATACACACCAACAGATTAGTCAATAGACAATAGTCAATATGCACATTAGTAAGTAAACTCCTAGATTATTGTAGAATCTCTATGGCATAATAAAAAATTCACGTCGAATCGCCTGCATGTCAATGTGATACATCTCTTAAATCATATGTGTTAACTATTTAATATACAAACATTTTATACGTCAGTCAATATATAAATGTAGAATTGTAGAGTACTTTACATTGATGGAACAATTTCTAACAGCCTTGCAGTCTACTTAGCTACGTTTAGGAAACAAAAAACAGCAAGCTGTCCCAGGTCGCTGCCCTATAATTACAACTGCCATGCGCTCCACGCACGTAAACTCAGTGTAATGACATTTCGTGTTTCCGTCCTTCATAACGTTTCCACCCCCATGGAAAAGGGTTTATTGAGATGTATGTAAGCACAGAAAATAATTCTATAGACAATAATGGAATAAATTAACTAAGACTTTACAAATTGCCTGTTCCAAATACAAATTGTTAATTGAGATTGGTGCCAATCATGAACGGGTTGTTTAGGAAAATGATGCTGGGTTAAGTGGAGGAGTGTTTAGCTTAGCCTTGGATACTATTCTATAAAAAAAAATACAAGATCAGTGCATTAAGTATGGTGGGGTTATAAAAGAACAGGTATTGTATAATAAGGTAATAATATGTGTAAGTTAAATATATCAGTTAAATTATTCTTTCGCACAGAGCCCCTGTAAAAAAGTATTTAAGAGGTCATTTTAGGACGGGAACTTTCATGAGAATTGATGAAAAATAATTAGGAATCAAGAATCATTAAAGAAGTCTGCCAAGGCGCTCTTGGCCAGCGCAGCACATTATAATCTTAGCCCTTCTGATTCTGACATTAGCGACAGTAGAACCGTGTGACACATTAAAACTGTATGTGTTGAATGTATTGAAGATGAAATAAACAGAAGATTAAACCCAAAGCCTGACATAGCTTCATTCCTTTTACTTATGGCAGGTGGCCAAATGCAGGCCATTTATTTGTGGTTACGTAGTCACAAACGTACGTTACGTAGTACGTTACATTAGACCAATATCACGTACGTTACGTAGTACGTTACATTAGACCAATATCAGTTATAAACTGGAAGGTACATATGTATATTCCGGTGCGGAAAATCTGAACGATGACAATAATTGTCGTGTTGAGATGACGTCACTTTGTAGGTTTATGTCGATCGGCTAACATTCCTACAGCGTAATGTACCGACGTATATACAGAGTGGTTTTATGGACGAGGATTCGATACCACCAGAACAGATATAGAAAAGTTAGATTTCCAGATAAAGTTGAAAGCAGAGTGATAACTTTCACTATCCCAAAAGTAATTTGTAATCATGTAATACTGAAATTTAGTAAACATAAAATGAGTACTTGTTAACGGGCAACTTTTGTGTTAGTTAGTATGCTTAATTATATTTTGCTATAAGTAAACTGTTCAATAATTTTTCAATACATAAATATACATTCACTGTGTACACCCTGCTATTCGCAGTAGCATTGAAATCTGCGTCTTTGAACTGCTGTAAACCAACTCCATAGTTCTATTTCCTTCAACATGTTTATCCGGACTTGACAACAGCTTTTTTGCGATGAAAATCGAAAGTAGTGGGACTAATATCTCTCCGCACTCTTTTAAGTAATAAATATCGGGCAATAGTCCGGAACACCCTGTATCTCGTGTAGGCATTTCAGTTGTACGTCAACAGTGGATGCCGCGCGCCGCTGCTCGGATGCCATGCGGCGGCGAACATTCCATAGCACGGTGTACCCATGAAGTCGATAATAAATTCTTGCTTCTCCGGTTCAACTTGTTCAGAGGTGATTTAATCGGTGTTCGTATATAAACTGTTGTGATTATATATCATTTTTTTTTTTTGGATTTTGTTGTTAGATCGTCACGCTGGGCGCTCTCTGGATAGGCAGATCATTGAGTCTCGAATATATTTCGGGATCTTTGCCACAGAAGTTGGGTCACGCTATCTCTAAATTCGCGAGTCGCGTTTTCTGTTCTTATCGGTTTCTTCAAACAGCACGCTCGTATCGCAGACTATCTGGACTAGATATGTAGATATGAGCATATAATTTTTTTGGTGCCATGAAAATTTATAAGCGCTTACTTTCTAGGAAATCGTATGAAAAGAGGGTTATGTCAAGATTTTTTAGTTTTTAAATACTAAAGGTGCCCAGAATCTCTTGGTACAATACTAGGTATTAATTTAGTAAGAATTATGAGTCTTTTTATATGAATTATAACACATATTATATATTACTATTAATTATTGTTTAATTATATTGATTATATTTAGCGAAAATTCATTTTTGATAAATGAACTTCTTAACTGCAAAGCCCATTAACTGCTATTCAGCTTATGTACCCAAATATATTCCGTTTTGGGACGAATATGTTGAAATTAAAATATAAATTAATGAATAAAACACGCCAATATAATAATGTATAATTAGCTATCTACTAAATCAGCTGTCAGGAGAGCTAAAGCGCGTGCCACCGCCGCCGCCGCGCCGCGTCGATCGAAATTCCAACGCAAATATTGAAGGCCAACACAGATTGCGAGGTCCCGGCTAATCAAATCCGTCACTTAATTATGCAGGGGCCTGAGACTAAGAGAGCAAATTGTGGGGGGGATGGTTTGTGTCGTGTCGCCCGGTATTGGCGTGGAAGTGTCTAGAGCGGGGTTGTCACACTATGCTACCATTCAGCGAAAGGCTGCAGACAAGAGTTAGATGCGGTAAGCGGAGGACATTGGCAAAGGCCTATGTTCAGCAGTGGACTGAGACAGGCTGATTATGTTAATGTACGAGTATGATGTACAACGAAAGTCTTTTTATTATGTCTATGTCTATTTATCAGCTATCTCGTAATAATATGCATTTTAATAATTATATGCTGTAATGACGTATTGTATACATTACAACAATTATTTAAGACTTACTACTACTAAGGTCATTAATTAATAAGCTCGTAGTGATTATATTTCCGTTGAAGACTAACTCAATTTTACCAGAATAGAAACAGGTATTTCGTACTTCTGTGTTCGTAGGTGATGTCTTTACAATTTGTGCTCTGTTCTCTCTGTAAGTACAATATTAATCAAATTCCCGTTTAATTATTTTTTATGACATAGTTTGTAGTCGACTGCTTCGTTAGTCGAGTGATTGCACGCGCGACTGCCGATCGGGAGGTCCTGGGTTTAAAATCTTGAGTCGGGTTCTGTTTGATTTTTCTTATTTAGAACTTCTAGCAGTGACTCGGAGACTGGATCTGTGCCGGTGTATGGCAGAAGACTCACCACCTATTCCATCATACCTAAACGTAACTGGTGAAACGTGGGTGTGTACTACACTCCTCTGCCTACCTCTACGGGAATTACAGGTGTGATGTTACGTATAGTTTATAAATTTTCAATTACAACCTTTAACCTCACAAAGGTGTGCAATATGTTTATTAGCTATATTTCTCACACGAGGAGAGCAGCAAACGAGTATGGCGTACTTTGTGGCCGTGACTAACTTCAACAAGACTCTGGGCTATGCATGAATTAGTAATAATAATTATATTACACAGCAGCGCCAATCCCTTACGGCGCGAGCAAACATATTGCTATATATGTATCTCTATTCCTACGCACCTCACGTGGTATGTTCAATCAAAATCTTTGAAATCTTTGAATCCTACTTCTAGATGCACTAGTGTAATACAACGAATGATATGCCGATACGTGTAAAGTTTTATGTTGGCGATAACTGTGATTAAATTATTGTATAATTATCAGTAGCAGATTATATAAATGGTATCAGGCCGCGTACGACACATTACGTGTCGACTGTTATATGGATAGTGAATATTTTGACGCGTTGTCGGAGCACCACGTTGTCTTATCGCAGTGGTTCACGTGCTCACGTGGAATTGATAAGATTTTGGTACCTAAATATTATTAATAAAGTTAAAATGTAAAATGTTCATTTCGGTTACGTTTTTTCAGTAGCTATATTATTATATATTAGGCGCACGGAGGAGTCTTACATTCGGCATAGTGAAAGCGTAGAAGAGCCTAATGTGTTATCTTGAATGAAAACCGTTCCACATATCTGTTTTATTTCTCTTTTGTCAAACCCCTTAAAAAACGAGACTTACCAAATTTCCAACGCTGACACTTATAAATTGACGCTCTCACCCAGGTGTCACCTGGAATATTGCAAATAAATTCACGGGCATCAACATTATTCGATAATACATCTTCCCCTTTTCACGGACCTCTTTAAAATGATCTCCATTTTTTTTCCTCGAAATGGAATGTCCTGAAGATCGAGGTCTCAACTAAGGCTGGTTATTTAAAATTTAAAGATGTTTACTGTATCTTCTTCTGTTTACATCGCACCCCTCACAAAGAGGCACTTTTGTGATTTCCTGTCACCTCTCCGCTGGGAGTTCCCGATTATTTATGGCTTAAATTTTGAAGCGTTATTGTAAACTTTGGTGTTTAATATGAGGGACGCCAAAAGTTATAAGTAATAGACTCTTAAGGTTTTAGAATGAAAGGCATTTTCATAATAGGTTGATACGACAGATGGCCCGAGAATTGTGGTCTTTGAAATAATATCAAGAGCACGAGAGGCCAAAGTAAGTGAGAGGTATAAATAAATGCAGCTTGTCATAGGTTTCTTGGTATTTCTGCTACTTCTAATTTCTGTGGTATTCTATTGTGGCTCGTTAGTACGAGTATTATGTATGAAACGAATACCATATTTAAGTGAGGTAGAAATAAAATACGGCTAAGGCCTAGTAATCAAAATCTCTTTAGAAAAAAAATTTAGTAACCTTTTTAGTAATCAATACAAAAAGGCTTAAGTAATCGTCTTATGCTGTTAAGCAACAGTATTTTCCTTTAAGCGGTACAGCAGGCTTAAGATCTTGGTATTTCCATTCTTCTGCCAATATGTTGAGATTGGTTGCATGTTTTCTAATTGGAATTTGGCGAACACATTTGTAGATACTGGCCACCGGTTAATACAAGGAAGCCATATAAAATAGCCTTAAAAAATATTTAAGCAGATGCAGAAAAAATGTTTAGAAGTAAGTATAAAAAGTCGTTATACAAACAATAACAAAGGAACAGTAGGCGATCATTAAAAAAATTTCTGGACGAACTGTTTGTGACACTTCCGAGCAAGCCCACCTTACCCTTTAGCAAATGTGTACAATACATTTGTAGGTGCATGTTATTGACATTCTTCCTCATTTTTTACCGCAGTTACGAAAATAAGAAGGTGTGTGTCTCTAATTCTTTGTCACGGATTTTGTTTCATTTATTATATACCTACGAGTATAAGTATTCCGAGAAGTTTATTTTTAGGTTTTTCCTTTGAAATTTTGGGTGGTTTCTTTATGGATCTATTTAATCCAATTGATTCTATTTAATGAAATTTTAATTCTGAATATCACTGAAGGAACTGCTTAAACTATTTTACTAGGTTATTTAATATTATCTGAATTCATGGTAGATATTATAGGCCGTTATATGCATAAGAATATATATTCGAAAGGCCGTTATATTCGATCTCCAATCCGCATCTCCAGCGTGGACATTACGGGTATAAACCCCCTTTTGGGGAGGCCTATGTCCAGCAGTGGACTAAGACAGGCTGATGATGATGATGATGATGATGATGATACGATAAGTCGCTTAACAAAATTATAGAGTCTACGAAGCAGATCAAATCTACTCTCCTCAGACCACTTTGTAGTTCAAAATAATTTACTCTAAAAACTATCCATATGGCTGTTATTATCGGATAATGTTCCATTTTCTTTCTTTTAGTTTAGGGTTTATTTCATTACATTTGATTGGAAGAACGTCCATATTTAAATGTATGTGTGTACTGTGAAATAAAATAATTGTTTCGTTAATATTTTAGGTTACTCATTATCACAACGTAGTCTACGAATATTTTTTTGATATTGTGTTTATCTGTAATAAGTTGTGCACATATGTAAGATTATTTATTAAAAATCGCAAGTATGTGTATAAAGCGTCGGTAGATCTAATAAATAATAAATAAAACAATATAAATAATGTAAATAAGTTAATAAGTTAATTATATTTATTAATTAAATATTTCTGCTTTTTTATGGTATTGAAATTATAATATTCACTTATCTTCATTGTTGTCATTACTTATGCATTTTGATATCCGCAACTTTAATTTGCTCCTTCTTAATTTTATCTTCTTCTTTATCGTCCTTAATAATTTGTTCTTTAACTTTCTCGTCTTGCGTATTAACGTCGTTTTCAGCTGCTTTTTCTTCAATAACCCTCTGTTTGGTTTTGTTATCTTCATTCTTCACTTTTTTATCTTCTTGGTTCTTTTTTATAATATCCTGCGGTATTTGCGTATCTTCTTTTTTAATATCTTCTGCTTTCTGCTCCTTTTTTACTTCTGGTTGTGTTTTTGTAGGGCCGTTCTTGTCACTCTTATTGTTTTTTACTGATTTATCTTTGGGTATTGTCTGCTTATTTTGAGATTCTTTAGTCTCATCGATTTCTATCTTTAGTGCTGTCGGTGTTGTGGGATTATAATAATATTTTTCATACAATTTATCCCAGAAATGAAATTCTTCCACAAATAGGTTCTGTTTCACTGTCGGTTTTTTGGTTATATTTAAATAATTCTGGTCCTTATTAGTGTATGGTAGCCATTTGTAATTGATAATGGTGCTTTCGTATGCTGTGGGATTCCTGTTAAGTAAATAAATTATTTTTAAAAAGGGTTTGCGTTATATTGAAAATTATCTATTAACATTGGACAAATAACTGAAGCATATGAAAATAAAATATTGGCAAATTAAAATTTAGAATAGAAACAAAGGTGGTTACACGTTAAAATAAGGTACTATAGGGGAAAATATTTCATTAAAACATTTATAAATAACTTACCCATACAGAACGAAATCAGCCCACATCCTAGTCATTCTGTCTCTCATGTCAAGATCACGGTAACTATTGGTCCAACCAAAGAAATCTAAAATATACCCCGTTTGATCCCTATGACTTGCTCCTTTGAGCCTATCCATGTAGTTGTGTTGCATACTTAGCTTTCCAACGTAGTTAAATTCGTATAGATAAAATGGGCCATTAAATATTGATGCGCGCATTTTTAGCGATTTTAATATTGAATATTTAAACATTGCAGCAGAAAAATAGTCAACATAACCCTGTAACTTTTCATGATTGACCTCGTTTCCTTTGAAGTAACGCTCTTTAATTTCTTTAATTACAGCTTGCTTGGCATCCTCGGTGTCAAATACTAGATCAACCGGTAAGAAATCAGAAAAATCTTTAGTCATTTCCGCTCTCCATTCACCAAACTTAATTGTTCGACTTATTCCTTCCATATTGGAAAAACCTGTTAGTATAGGAATTTTCTTGTATTGACCTTTTTTCAATATGTCCATTGGAGATTCTGTTAAGAATGGTTCTATGCCCTCATGCAGGTTTTCGATACACGGCGAGAATCCAAATGTACTGTTTGGTAAGAAAAAGTTCAAACTCTGTGATGCCATTGTTTCGATAGACACGTTCAAGTAAAATTCAGTCAAACCTTCTAAGCTTAAGGTTCCATTGTAACCCATTGCTAAAGCTAGGTTCTTTGCTGTGTCAATAGGATCTCTATTGATTGCAAATGGAGCTAGAGAGGATCCACTCTCAAGAATGAGTTGATTAAATAGACCATCTGTTGTTTTGGAAAGCGTTAACAGCTCTGCCATTGACGCACCAACACTATATCCAGCTAACGTAATTTTGTTAGGATCACCACCAAATTTCTTAACGTTTCTCTTTATCCACCTCAGAGCTGCCACTTGATCCTTTAACCCTGCATTTCCGGGTATTTCTTTGTTACCCAAACATGCGAAACCCATTGGTCCCAATCTATAATTGAAACTGATAACAATTATATCGTGTCTCGCTAAGTAATGGAATCTTGCCATGTTTCCATTCCCACCAGCGTATGCCCCACTGTGTACATAAACGACTACTGGAACCAAATTGTTTTCAGAAGCTATTTCGGGGACAAGAAGATTTATGTATAGACAGTCGTAGTCGCCAGAAAGTATGAACTCGTCATCTTCTTCGGTAAAATAAGCTTGATAACATACAATTCTATTGTCTTTAGCGTCAAATATGTCATTCCAAGGTTCTACGGGCACGGGTGCCTGAAAAGTTTGAAAGTCCAAGTAAAGAGAATGATTAATACAATGCATGCAATACAGATATTTTAATTAACAAAACAAACATTCATTTAGGTTTTATATTAAGCTGAATGCGATATTTAAAATGACAAAAAGTTGATAAAGCTGTGTTAAATGGTTTTATGCAGGTATCCATTACTTTTTAGTTACCAGATCAGAAAATATATACTTAGATAGTCATAAACATGATTTTTTTTATAAACATATACACATGTTTTCTTAAATTGGTTTCATTTATTGATTATAAATGTAACTTAAATAACATAATATAACGTAGTACGAAATGTTATATGTACATACAATTGTACATACAATTGATCAGTTCCTTGAATAACGTTTGGTTAAATAAATTTTAATTGCATAAAATATTCTAACTGACTGTGAGAACAATTTATATTCATATCCTTTATGGATTAAAAGCAAAATTTTCTTCGTGCAATTGGGAGGTCAATCAACGTATACTAACCTGATACTTGTCGCGTCCTGTGGGCGCTGTGGCGTAAGGAATGCCATAGAACTCATAGAAATCGCCATCCCAATATTTAGTACCCCTTACTCCCCCCTCTTTCATAATAACAGTTCTAGTTTTCTCATCTTCACTACATACACTATTAAAAAATATAAAAAATAAAACCAACCGCCTCATGTCTGTTCACTACCATAAAATAAATCGGAATTAGAGATATCATTTATCGTAATTACAACAAAGTTGATAAATACCGATAAGTTTAGTACTGGGTGCTTCAGTTTTGACCAATACAGATAATGATATAATTTTGTACCTGTCAGTTAGATAGTTAACGATTAGAACCGAATGTTAAGAAATTCCCCTAAATATATGTATTTCTTCAATTGAATCTTCTTGAGCTGCCTTCAATGTAACTACTGGACTAAACGCTGTTGTTAAGCAGTATATGGCCTTTTAACTTTGTCAATTTCCCTCACCAGTTTGGTTTTTGAAAGTTTTAAAACTAATAATGCCTCCAGCAGTTTTATGCTAGTGTTGTTAACGATCATGAGACTTATATTCCCGTTTTATTTGCTAACACGCTGTAATCACAGCTTGTTAGCTACGAATCATAATGTAGTAAACTTCTGGGCAAATTAATAACTACTGAAACGTGAGACTACTACACTCCACTACCTGCCTCTATGGGAAAATACAGGGGTTGTGTCATGTTACCCGTTTTATTTTATTTCCTTCTATTGTCCCATAGACTTCTAAATATACTTGGAGCTGTAAACCGAAATAGGCACACATAATATTCCAGAATTAACCACATCACGGGTCCGATTTGAAAGTACAGGCGGGCGCGAGCCCACGGCCGAACACATCTGTGCGATACTATATGTTAATGCACTCGCAGGTGGCTTCCGTTTCCTGTATATTTTTGTATTTTCACTTGACTTTATGATTTTGTTATGGTACTTTTTTATTTCCATTGTTTTCAGGCCAGTTTCATGCAGTTGGTACTGAAATTAATGTTGAATGCTCCATATTGAATATGAGCGTTATTTCATTGAACAATGGGCTTTACACGTATATCATTACTAAATCACTTTGTATCTAAGTAGTAAGTAAGTTGTAGTAAAGTACTTTGCGCTTTCTGTCTAACCCTTAAGAAACTTGGCGTGATGATATAATAATAACGAGTGATTTAATAATAATTATTAATGAAACTTGGTATGTTTTAGGTATTCATAATTACCAATGGTAGTCTCCCCTCTTTATAGAGCCATCGTTACTTACATCGTTACATTAAGTAAGGAGAAAACGAACAAATCTTTACTATTGTTGTTACTCGCCGTCAGTCAAGGAATTATTGCGAGGAAACCTACACAGATAAGAGTCCTCTACAATGTATAAGCGCGTATAGTCTGGCAACCCGCCTGTGAGCAGCGAGCCCGACTTTGGTCTTACATCTTCTTAGTCTAAAAGGAGTTAGCGAGTAGAGTATTGTTATATAAGTAGATTGTAGTATTGTTATGTAATTGTATGTATTGTGTAATTGTAGTATTGTATATAAGTAGTATTGTTATAGACGAAAAGCCTTAAGTCAAACGTTTTTGTTCTTGATCGTGTCTCATTATTATTGCGCATGAAGTGACCAGACAT
>DWMG01003741.1:0-11583 GCA_018244855.1 Elbella merops
ATGAAATAGGTGGTGACGTTCGTATCCCGGGCACAAATCTAAACTCCAGCCTATTAACTACATAACCGGGGGATGGAACCCAGGACTTCCCGATCAACAATCGCGATTGCAATCACTCGACTAACGAGGCAGTCTTTAATGTGTTACAAACAAATGGTATTATGTTAGCCCATTATGATCATGTATTACGTGTATTCAACCTCAATGATCGTAATCTAGCAGGAAATCTCACTACTATAATATTACATATGTACAGGTAGAACATATGAGTGAGATCAAAATCATAATATGCTGCAATCAAAACACGATCCCTAGATTATGCAAATGGGAAGTCTTGTACTCGAAGTTAAATCATTTCAATTCAGATTTAATGAATTTACTGCTACCCTTGGAATTACTTATTATTCTTCGGATATCAGTTTCGCTGTCAGAGTACAACTAATAAAAATAAATAAAATTGTGGCATATTTCCTAACACGTAAAACTGTTACTAATTTTGAAATGCAACAAGCTGATAGTTAGCTTAATTGTATTAAGGACACATTACATTTATAAAATGCAACCTCATAGTAAACATTAGGATAAAAGGAAAACGGGTAAATAATACTTGCGCCGCATAATAAATTAAAGTTGCCGAGTGGTGGCTCAAATATTTAATAGGTAAATGGCGAAACGTTTGGCGCAACAGCCAAGAACTTACGTATTGTCGTCACATAGTCACACTACCAAGTGATGGATCCTAATGTCGCCATATAATTACATAATACTGAAAATTGAGTAAAACAATCATCACACATTAATCATACATTTTCCAGATGAGGGCTTCTCGCTCTTCGCGTTCCATGGAAAACTCAACGAGGAGATGGATGGCCTGGAAGGTGGGCACTGGTCGAGAGACATAACCAAGGTCAGAGACGGAAGATGGACGTTTAGGGACAGGAACGCTCAATTGAAAATCGGTGACAAAATCTACTTCTGGACGTACGTTATCAAGGACGGTCTTGGCTACAGACAAGATAATGGAGAATGGACGGTTACTGGTAAATTGATACTTTTAAACGATAATATTAAATTAGATGACTATAATGGACATTTCAGTTGATACAGCTGTAGATTCAGGAACAGTAGATACACAAATTCTGCTCACTAAAGCTTCTTTTTACAAGATGGTTTCCATGAATAACTTTAGCACATAACAAATCGTTGTACTATCAACATTTTTAGTCTCCCTTAAAGTTCTTAACTGAATTTAAAAAAAAACTAATATAAACGTGTGTTACAGAATTCGTTGACGAACAAGGTAACCGTGTGAATATAAATAAGGATCCAAGCACTGGCGTAGCTGTGGATTCTGGTAAAGGTACCACAGAGCGGGCAATCGTTTGCGAATTGTCACAAACTCAGGTCCAAGATGTTGCCAGTATTTGTCGAGGTGTTCTGATCTTTGAAGAGGAGTTCGATCAACAGAACATCAATGAACTTACTTCCTGGGAGAAAGAATTGAAGTTCCCTGGTGAACCGGTTAGTTTTCTTATTTTTGTTTGTTATCAAGCTTTTAACTTACTATCAGACCTTTAACTTACTATGAATCAAGTGAACTACAGAACTCTGAGAATGGCTATATACGAGTCATATTTTCTATTAATATTTTCTGGACTCTTTGGGCAAGCTAATAAAAAGAGTAATATGTCTTGTGGCACACTATCATCGTTTGTACCTAAACGAATTTTATATAATAAAGTAATCGAAAGAAAATAAATTACCAATATTATAAGGTAATCCTCACTTTAAAAAATGAGAGATTATAATTTGACTATGGTAAGATTATTAATGTGGGGTGTGGGGGGTTCCAACCACCATCTCATGAACCCAAGCCAACCTCACCTGCATATGGTACACCCTGCTATAACAGACGAGGCTCTGGCGACCGGCTGATTGCAGTATAGTACAGCCTAAATAGGCACGGCTAAATACTCTGGTCGCCGACGGGCAGCAGCGTCGGCGGTGGGAAAAGCCAACGATCTCCAACCCGCATGCCCATCGTAGAGATTACGAGCATAAACCCCCCTTTTGGAGGAGGCCTATGTCCAGCAGTGGACTAAGATAGGCTGATGATGATGATGACGATTATTAATGTATTTCTAAAATCTTTGATCTGAGAAAATATGTTACTGAATTTATATAATCGTTAGGAATCCGTATGTCAATTATGCTGTTCCAAGAGGAAGAAAGGCTTCGGGAGTACAAGTAAATCAAGGACTACTCGCAACAAGGATTCGCAACAGAAATATCATGGAAAAGAATCCTCGAGGGCTAAAGCTAACGCTAATACAAACTCAGAAATAAACGGACTTACTATAGAAATACGCAATCTTGTGAATGAAATAGCAGCGCTTAAGGAAAAACTAGAAGAAACATCGAAATCTCTAAATAAAATCCATAAAGATACAGAATCATTTGGACGTTTCATGGGTGCTACTAACGCTCGATTTGAGAATCTAGAGGACAGTCATTATTAAATAAAGTTGTCTTAAAAAGACAAAAACCGGCTGTTACGGCGAACATTTTGAGCATGAGATAGAAGCTACTATTCTCAGTTTTATATTGTTAAATTAGTAATATATACAATTATTCTATTCCGAACTATCATTCAAGAAGATGAAAAAGTGTAAAAGTGCGTGTATCTTGCTCGTTCTTTCTACTGCATTTAAGTAGGTATATGTTAAGATACATTCACATTTTGGTCGAAAGTATAGAAAATAATATTAAGCCGAGGAAAAGGCAAAAAATGTTAATTTCACAGAATTTATATAGAATAATGACTTAACGTAGGTAATGGTTTCGCGAAAGAAATGTTTTTTGTTATATGTCAATATAGTATTTATTATATTTTCTCCTTTGACTGTAACATTTGATAATTCATTTGATTGTATTTATAGTTATTAAAATATTATGGCTAGAAAGACCATCGTTTAATTATTCATTATATGAAGTTCATGGACTACAATGGAAGGATTAAATGAATTAAATGATGATTAACGAACACCAATATGAAGCATCGCTGATATGGATTAAAAAGCCAAAATGTTAGAGTCAGGATATAGACATTCAGATTTCATTAACTCATACCTTATAATACACACACTGACTTTGGATTCGGGCTATGACAAAAATCTACTGAATGCTCTAATAAAGAATGTTACATGATAAAAACTAAAAAAAAAGTAAGATCTTTTCGAAAAAAAAACCAAAACAAAACTGATTGTCCTTCACATCAATTGAGATCAAATTCTCAGATATTTTTAAAGTTGTGTTCCACAATCCCGGCATGAAGAGTTGAAACCCCAGTGACATTTTAAATAAACTGAAGTGTAACGCTTTATGAGTCCTGTATGAGTCCTTTATGAGTCCTCTTTTATGGCAACTGGTTTTGGAGTAAAATTACAGCTTATCCAATGCATATGTAACATAGAAATTGTATGGATATGGAAAAAAGTAACAATGAGTCGCATATGAATTTATAGATGTTTGCAGAGTCCTGAATAATCGATATTTCCAATTGAAAAACCAGTACCTTTCAATGAGGCGCACATGGATTCATAGATATTTGCTAAATCATATCGAGTGGACTTCACTGACAGTTTTAATGTCTAATAAACTTTATGTTAGCATTTATATTTAATTGTTCCAGGACCATCCTTTCAACATTTACATTCCGGACAAGACACTGAAACTTGAAACCGGTTCTTTAGTTATTACACCTTTGATAACTGAACAAGTTTATCGCGAAGGTTTTACCAATGAAGCTTTGGATTTGACTGACAGGTTGGTTATTATGTTTAATCTTGGAAGCCGAGGTGCAAAAATAAATTCGGATTGCTTTTTAACTCGACTGCAATAGTATTAGAACAGAAACAATATATCGAAACTCGAATTTAAGTCTACCTAGAGCACAGCCAGTTATAATTATTGTTTACGTATTTAATATTAACTACGGAATTACAGGTGCACTGGTCTAGTAGGAACAAGAGAATGCAGTCGAGTAGCGTCAGGCGCTGATATCATTCCACCGATAATCACTGGAAAGATTAACACAAGGAAGAATTTCAATTTCAAGTATGGAAGAATTGAAATAAGAGCCAAATTACCTTCTGGCAGCTGGATTTTACCAGGTAAACAATTGAGCAATACCAGAAAAACAAATAATTATTTGTTATTATCATAAATATAACGGCAAATGTGCCCTTTTGAATTTCAGAACTGAACCTTGAGCCTAGAGACAATGCTTATGGCGCACATCGCTACGAGTCTGGCATAATAAGGGTGGCTTTTGCCAAAGGCAACAGACTCTTCGCCAAGAAACTGTATGGAGGTCCAGTTCTCTCTGACAAGGAGCCATATAGGTCGCACTTGCTGAAAGAGAAAATCGGGATCGACAATTGGAACAAGGACTTCCACAACTACAGCATGGTTTGGAAGCCAGGTATGAGAGCTAACATTTGTTCGTAAACTAACTAAAGCTGCGTTATAGGAGTTTTGCTGTTAACTAAATTATTTGAATAATCTTTCGAATCAAAAATTATTCGAAATATTATCCAAATAATATCAAATGCAGATACATAATGTTGAATTATAATAGTAAATTGATTGATGATAACAAACGCCATTGAGGTATTTTCAAGCCTTACACAAGTTTGTGAATAACGCGACGACAAAAGCAAGAAGAAAACAATTTGTCCTAAAATCAATCATAATATTTCTGTGAATGTAATTACACAGGTAACCATAATCTATTTTTGCACAGACGGTATCGACCTCTACGTTGACGGCGAGATGTATGGATCTGTCAGCCCCGGCGAAGGTTTCTCGGCCAGTGGTAGAGAACACAACGTCCCCCATGCGGCATTATGGAGCAGGGGCTCGTTGATGGCGCCTCTGGATGAAATGGTAAACAGAATGAAATAGTATAACAAGCAATTATCTCGCACTCATTTGGGCCTTTGATTTGGGACCCTGGCAGTTAAGTTGGGGTTGTGGGTTCGATTTCCAGCCAAGACAAATTTTGATGTACGAACGTCTGTTCCATGGCTCAGTGCAAAGTTATCTAGATAGGAATAGCTAAAAAACATATACTATGTTTTAAAGTTGCACAATAGTGCGGCCTCTGCTAAGTTGGGAATGGATTATAAGATTGGTCATTTCAAAATCGTGGATTGTTGTGTTGGATTTTAATTACAGAGAATAAAACAAAACAATGTGAAAAAAATTTACTTTTCGAATAAAATCGCTAAAAACTGTAGTTTCCTGAAACTTTAATAACTTTCCATAAAATATTTTTTTAAAATTAAAACCACGTATCTATAAAGTAAAACTAAACAAAAAATGTTTGAAATTTATCCAATGGTTTTTACTTGATGCGGGCACAACGGCAGATCTCCATCGTTTTATTTATATAGAAGTTTAACAGTTCTGTACGTATGTTACGAGTATGTATGGGTCAACTAAGTAGTAATAATACTGTTCGTAAATAAAACGCTGGCTGACCATAGACAAGTGGCAGAAATTGAAAAAAAAGTGAAGGTAAAAAAATTAAAAAAAAAAAACGCATCGTCTATATAATGTTTAAATCTTTTTTCAGTTCTACGTATCAATTGGTCTTCGCGTCGGCGGTATCCACGATTTCGCTGACGGCCCAGAGAAGCCCTGGAAGAACACTAGCAGAAAGGGCATGGTGTCCTTCTGGTATCACATGGACGAATGGTTCTCGTCGTGGTTCACCCCAGAGATGAGGGTTGATTACGTAAGGGTCTATGCCCTGTAGACTGTAATTCTGAATAAACACTTTCTTTAATTCAATAATCAATTTTTATTGCCCCCATACTCGTGTTAATAACTAAATAATAATTGCTTAATATTAGTTACCTAAATTAATACTAACTTCAAATATTTAAACCTATTACTAACTTCGTGGAATCTGAAATAAGACAATCTGTAACCTTTTTATTAAAAAAAAAAAACATAACGTCACGCCAGTAAGCACCAATGAGATAGGCATACATTTTTATATCTAATAAATTATAAATATATCAGCGTAAATATGTACATTTTTATAACGCTGTACGTATTTTGTTACTATGTATATCTAAATATACAGGTGTGGTAAGATAAGGAGTCTTAGAGGAACTTTTAAGGTTGATACTAAAAGTAACAAACGTAACATCACGCCTGTAATCCCCAAAGTGATAGGCAGAGGAGTGTAGTACACTGATAGTGTATACAGTAGATATTTAATTAAAATGATTATTAAGAACGAACGTAACTTCACGCGACTGAATTCAATGTCCAGACCAACGGAACGACCAACTGTGGAAATTTAAACTACTAAACCACTGAGTTGTACCGTCCACTTGCCACATCAATGACATTAACAATAATAAGCTAATGTGTTCTAATATGCAACTTATATTAGTAGAAGACAGACAAACGGACGAATCGGTCGATTCACTCTCAATTATATATTGACATAGATTGAAACGTTTTCAAAAATGGAGCGAGTTCATCTTGCAATTTTTTTTATAGTGTTAATGGTGAATTTAATATGGTGCTTTCAACAGCCGGTTAATTCGAACGGTAATTTTATTTAAAATAAATTTTTTAATAATTTCAAGACCTATTTTTGTTTATTTTGTCAATTTTAACCGTATCCTTCTTAATCAACATCAATTTATGTATTTAAGTAAAATATCCAAAACATTAAACAAACAAATCAGAATTTGAAATGTTAACATAAAATTATGTTCATGTTATACTTTTCAAGCAGTTCACAGTCTTTGAAAGTATGAAATTGTTATCATTTTATAGTCAAATATAACAAAATGATCACTAAAATATCTATAATTGCGAGTAGTTTCGGTTTCAAATCTATATTATTTAATTATACCTTCTGATACGTAACAGTCTTCCAGTTTTTAAACAATTGGCATAACGATTATTGTAATTAAACTTAATGGTTCTTCCAATAACGTAATACATTTACCTACTGATTACCATTAGTTCGGAGTTATATTTCAGTCAATGAAATATCACAGTTATATATAAATTTATTTCGTCATATCATTATTTATATCATTATGAAACTGGCACATTCGTTTCTATATAATTTTTTATTATATCAAGCACGGCTAGATCATAGAAATATCAAATTTGGTGACAATAAGCAATGATCAGTTCCTATTGGGATTCCGGAAGGATATCTCTTCGAATATACAACACATTCTATTTACGCCATCAGATCATGATATATCTAACACTGAACACTAAAATGCACCCAAAACAATACAGGAAGCTTAACTCTTCAAATTGATAATGAAAAACTAATCAGTATCAACTTGACTGAAAAAGCGATCAACGAAACGAAATTGAAATGTATTTTATAAGTTAGCCTTATTATTCATTTGACCGTCGTCGTTAAAGAAGTCTTTTGCAAATGTTAGTACACCATTCTTTCACAATTTAACGTATTTAAATGATATCTTTGGTTCTGACCTTAGACTGATAAATTTTATTATTATAACTTAGATAATAAGGTAGGATTTCGTAGCTAATTTTAAATGAACACCTCGGTTTTAGTACCAAATTATAAGTAAAACCCGACTGTCACATAATAAAAATTATTGTCATCTTTCGAAAGTTTTAAGGCTTTAAGACCATCTTTCCACCATCTGGCACAGTGGCAGGTTTAATCACTGCGCATCATATAAATAAATATTCACCAATATTCACTTAAAAGCTTTTCACTCCATCGCTCCCTCGCTCCATCGCTCCATCGCTCCCTCGCTCCATCGCTTCGCTTCATCTTTTCTAAGAGAACATCTCAAAATATTACCGCTACACAATTTGTAATAGGCGATTTAAGACAGATTTTATTATAACATTTCAGGATATCAGATGTCAGACAGCGCCCACATGATCCCTTGTGAAGTATCCGAGACATCAGCGTCGGTACAAGGTTTCATCTGCAAGGGACAGCTTCTTTTTGAAGACAACTTTGATTCAAAGTTAGAAACGAAAATTTGGACTCCAGAGGTTAAAATTCCAGGAGAACCGGTTAGTTCTATTGCAAACGTAACATTACGACAGTATCTCCTCGAAAAGATAAGCAGAGGAGAGGCATGGGAGTACACTCCCATGTTACACCAATACTATTATACCGTCTATCTTGAAATAGGTAATGAGCGTATTGTAAAGCATAAATCCAGATTCCAAGCTCCGAGTCCGACCGAAAATAGAGCCCAGGACCTGTCGCACAATAGTCGCGATTGCAACTACTTGAACAACGAAGTTATTAATTACTGTAAAATGTAATTATGTTTTAAATGTTATAGTATTTTGAGTTGTTTTCTAAGAATCCAAGACTTTTAGGAAAAATAATTATTTATCCTTAATCAAACAAAGCTCGCGTGAGTTGTTAGCAAAGCCAGATAATACCAACTCAAAACAGCTGACTGGGGTAAAACAAAATTTCAAAGAGTAGCGAAAACAGCTTCTAGGAACATCAGGTAAAGTCTTCAGTCAATTCCTCAGGATTATGAGCAGATTTCTTTCTATAGACAAAAATGTCTAACTAACAACCTTTGCGTATTATAATAACACGCTTGTATAAAATCTTTTATTAATATTAAAATATAGAAATAAAATGCACTTTTAGGACCATCCCTTTAACGTGTATCTAAACGGAGACCACATTAGGGAAAGCAACGGGATTCTGTCGATCAAACCTGTCACACTGGACTCATTTTTCGGCGACAACTCTATATTGAAGAAGCTGCAACTGACTGAACAGTATTTATTACTTTTTAAACGTTCTTACTTTTAAAACACAAAACCAATTAAAACGCGCTTTCATAATCACATCTTATGTACAATATATTTTATATAGATAAAGTTCACATAGATTTTATTTGCATGAAACTAAAATTTTAATTAAAACAAAAATCGAAACTTCAGTAGTTATCAGCATCAACCCTCATGCTATTACAGTGAACGACAAGAATATTCTCTCAAAATTAAAAGGGCGAAGACTGTTATATACCATACAATTCCAAATAATTATTGAAAAGGGCTTGTGCTACACACCAAAATCATACATATTAAAGCCTAGACTTATTAGCCTTAAGCTACGAGCAGATATTGGACGCATCCAATTCAATCACATTCCTTATGTCTCAATGTATAAGCTCGTAATTCCTCAGATGCACTGGTGTTCCTGAAACAGGGGAGTGCTATCGAGAGGCCTTCGGTCCTCAGATCCTTCCGCCGATCGTCACCGCCAAACTCACCACCAAAAACTCATTCAGCTTCAAATATGGAAGAATTGAAGTCAGTGCTAAGATGCCTGAAGGCAGCTGGATTGTTCCTGGTGTGACTTAAACGTCTAATACATTAAAGTATTTAAGAAGCCGAGATAAGCACAAATCGATTTTTATTAGACTATCAGTACATTATTTTATGAATGTTTTGTAGAATTTATATTGTATACATCACTATGTGTTAACGCTTAAAGCTACTTAACGATATTAATCCAGACGTCGCTAAAGTGTCTCATAGGGCGTAATGACGCTACTGAAATAGTACTAAATGCTTTATTCTATTCTAGATATAATCGCGCCGTTTACTGCTTGAGAGATCGTTTATCCCTAACATTAAAGTTTAATAACACCTTAGCCCTTTTTTACTTTACTGCAAGTGTTGTTGGATGGTATTATATTTCCAGAGATTCAACTTGAGCCTCGAGACCATAAATACGGTGCCATGAACTACGCTTCGGGAATACTTCGCGTGGCCTGCGTTAAGGGGAATCTGTTGTACTCCAAGAAACTGTATGGAGGACCCATTTTAAGTGGTTCTGAACCTTTAAGGTATCGTAAGTTGGTAACATTCCTATATCAATGTGATAATGTAAGCATAATTATATTTACAGTACTAATAGAAATATCAGTTCTTTATAAGCTATATCCTTGTTAACACCTCAGCGAGAAGTCTACTCAGCAGCTTGAAGTGCCTGATAAGAGCCAGAAGAGCCAGGATAAAATCAAAGACACTTATCTCTTTTAGCAGTTAGGAAGTCTGTTAGGGTGTGTTCATTTATGTTTCTTACAAACAATCTTATATGCTCTACCCATAAATTAGAAATTTCTTAATGCAAGCTTCCATCATGTGGGACAATATCTCCCATATAGGAGATTCAGGCTTGTATGAAAATGTCTTAAAAGTGATAAATCATATATATTTCATTGCAGATCTGCTTATCTAAAAGATACTACGGGCAGCAGTCGGTGGAGTCAAAAGTACCACAATTATACTTTGGAATGGAGGCCTGGTATTTTTTAACGAACTGTTTTCTTCCTTCCTTCAAATACATTTACGATTTAATGCACACTGAGTATGACATTTAACATATTAATCATTAACAATGAGTATCACATGAACCACCATGTATTTTATTAATATGTAACACTTTAAAAAAAATCATTTTGCCAAATCATTTTTTTTAACCAATATATCTTCATTGATAAATATTTATTGCAGACTTAATCAGACTTTACGTCGATGGAAAGCAATATGG
This sequence comes from Elbella merops, assembly GCA_018244855.1. Lineage (NCBI taxonomy): Eukaryota > Metazoa > Arthropoda > Insecta > Lepidoptera > Hesperiidae > Elbella > Elbella merops. The sequence continues at coordinate 10,625 of DWMG01003741.1, forward strand.
AGAAATAGCGCCAACATCTACTTTCGCTGATGGAATCCTGGGTAAATCACCAGCATCCGCGCTCTGGATGAAAGGAACTGGTCTAGCTCCTTTCGACGAGATGGTAAATATATAGAACATGTTTTTTATACAGATACGAATCAATCATTTCATTTTATCGCATAATGGTAAAAAAAATTTTTTTGGTATGACCTATTTATTTTATGGTCTTTTAGTATGACCTATTGATTTTTTGTGTAAGACTTAATGTTCTGTACGTGAACATAATTACGATCAACAATTCAAATATGAATTTGAAATTCATAGACCGAAACAAACAATATTGAGTTCCGACTCTCCTAAGTCCATCTTTGACTCTGACTTAACAATAGGACGGTAAATCTTTACAAATGAATATAATGCAAAAGTGATAAAGTCCACACACTGTATTCACTTTGAAGTTATTAAAAATCATTTTTTTCAGTTCTACATCTCCCTCGGTCTCACTGTAGGAGGTATAAACGAGTTTGGTGACGATGTAACGAAGCCCTGGTCCAACCGGGAAACTAAGGCCATGCTGAATTTCTGGAACTCCCGTCAAGAGTGGATGTCTTCTTGGACAAGCGATAACGCCTTGCGTATTGACTACGTCAGAGTTTACGCGTTATGATACTTCTCGTTAAAGCAGGCAATCACATAAAATAAATATTTGAGACGTTTTATTTTCTTCTCTGTTTTCTTCTTCTTACACTTTTAAGTAAACAAATATATTACGGTATAGCGCTATTTCAGCTCTATTTATTTTATTCCCCTGCCCTAAAGTAGAGACGAACTGTATTAACGTGCTACGCAAGTTGGGAATACACTTATATTAGCATACATATTAAACACTGGGCCCTTTTTCTTCCTTGACTGACTCTACATTTACTTATGAACTATTTTCTCTTGTTTCCTATGTTGGTAAAATGCATATACTTGTT
>DWMG01003742.1:0-11583 GCA_018244855.1 Elbella merops
ATATATATATATGTATATATATAGCGTTTATTAATACACTTATAAAACACTTTTTATTGTAACGTAAAAATAAATAATAATAATATCTACGTGACTCGTAAACTTAAACTTGTAAAAACGTAAGCGTAAACGTAATCGTTCGGCCGTAAAATTGTTGTCTATTCTTCGAAATGTTAGCGCCACTCGGCTCATTATCTATGCTAGTTAGACCCTACCAAAAAGCACAAAATAAAATATTCTTTAATGCAATTGTAATAGGGCGTAAATTTGCTTCCATTAGTGTCATTCAGTAGTCGAGTGCAGTCCGGGAGGTCTGACCGTCAAACCTTGTCATATCTCGAATTCGGAATCCGCAATTCCTATTGCTGTTCAGTGAATATTTGAAACATTATATTACAATTGTAAATAATTGAAGTCGATGGACATTTTATACATTTGCAATAATTCGACCGTAAGGGACCGTCTTTTCTTTTGTACATTTGTCTATTAATATTTTTGATTTTCAACTTAAATCATTTCTTTGTTAAAACCGAGAATCAATGTTTTCGCTCTGTTAATTTGTTAGTATGAAGAAATATGAAAGCCAATAAACAGTAGGTACGCAACTGTCTACCGAGAATACTCTCGTTTGTTTTTTGGGACAGGCCGACTTGACATTAAGAAATATTGAATCTTAATGTTCTGTGATTAAACAACTACCATTTATATATAAGTATATACAACTAGGCACATAATGTGATTAAATAAACACATGAAACAAATCTAAATTCCATTCCTCATTCCAGTTTGACAGAGCAACGTGAAAATTAGTTTACACAATAAACTAGTTCGTACAAGCTTTTCACAAGTAATACTTACTACTTTGGGTAGTAGTATCTAAAACTAAAGAACACGGCTACCACCAGACCAATTACACCCCAATAACATCGAATTTCAACATCTCGACAACTATTAAAACGAAACACCATATTACTTAAGTTGTATGGTCTAAGTGTGGAGTTAAAGCGATTGGATAAAACTACATATTTATAACTTTAACAAAAACTATTTTACCTTATAGTTCTAATAATTTTAGTTTTAGTTTTTAGTAAGTTATACTGTCTTTTTCTTAGGCAATAAAAATAATTGTACTTACCATCCATCTGCATCATACTCGTATGTTATTATGAAGCATCATTATGTTGCTGTAATCGACGGGATCTCATGATGAAAGACCTCGTGCAGGTTCGAAACTAGCCGGGCCATCCCGAAAAACTTACGTGAGTTTATCCGTGATTATTGCGTGAGTATTGATGCTTCATAAAAAGTATAATATATAATCTCAGTAGTTTTGAATAAGTACACTAAATCAGTAGCTTCGCGTATTAGACAATTTATTGTTTAAAAAGTGGATTCCCGTCCCTTCCCTTTTCCTTTCCTCCATTCCTCTCCCTTGAGACGAATATATTCCTTCTGTTCTTCCTTCCTTAGGTTTTACGACGGATTAAGAAAAAAAGTTTCTGAAAGTATATCAATGTGCTGTATCTGGATAATTTCAGCATTACTCGAGAATAAGTTACAATAACCCTACTTTAATAAGCACTTACAATACTTTAATAACTAGGTATCTCGTAACTTACGCTCGGGCAATGGTGTGAGTATCATCGCGGCGATCGCGCGTTGGCAAATGATGTTAATTTTCGAGTTTTACAACGAAACAACGCTTCCTTATCTGCGGCATCGCTCACGAGCGGCCCCCGCTCTATCTACGACTATGGACTGCTGTTAGGCCAGTTGTGTATTGGGAACTACTAATGTTTAAGCCACTTTAATCATCAATTATAATCAAGCCACATCAATTCTTTCAACATATCGAAATTTAGGTAACTCAAGCCTGCTATATATTGCGAATAATAATGTTTAAGCTACTTTAATACATCAATTCTTACAATATATTAAAGTGTAGGTAACTCAAGTTAAGCCTGTTGTATATTGGTAACTACTAATGTTGAAGCCATTATTAAATCAGTTCTTTCAACACATCGAAGTTTAGGTAACTGTCAATTATATTTATAGCATTCTCCAGAAAGTCATGTTATCATTGTATCATGGGCTGTAAGCGCACATCATGAGCCGGTCCCAGTCCACCGCTAGGCTATGCCACCTCGTTAAGTCCCCACGGTTCCAAATGAAAAATTCGCAAAATATTTTCTCCAGAACAGGCTATATTATTTTTTTTTAATCTAAAAATTGCCATCAACGATGAGAGTTATCATCTGTGGGTAACCATAACGACATGCCTCATGTAGGTACACCTGTATCACATTTAAAACACCCAGATGCATTGGAAACAAAAGCTAAAATTATTTTGCAATCTGTGTATACCTACCAACTATATTGGAAACGTGCTCAGTTTAATTTATTAACAATGTACATGAACACCTTTATCAACCAACTATAATTGCTTTATTTTAGCAACTTCCGTTCCGACCCTTTTATCATTCCACTGTTGGAACACTGTTTCCTCTCATAATGAGAGGATCAAGGCCATTGTCTGCCACGTTGGACAAACGCGAATTGATTTGCAAACTTCACACACCTAGGAATTTTAATTTTTATAAACTCTAAGCTGTGCAGGTGTTTGTATAATCTCAGGTTAATTCATTAACAATGGTGTACCTCAAAACAGCACCTGAATCAACTAACTATAGACACTATAGTTGGTTTATTTTAGCACCTATTACGTCACAATCCTTAACGTAGTACCAATTACTAAAGGGCACGCACGGTCGTCGGCCGACTGCGACAAATCGTACCGACATCGCCCGACCGTGTCCTCTGATCGCTGATACGAGAAATTCAATTTAGCCACGTTTTTATACCACTTACCATTGTTCGTACCTGTTTACACCTGTGCACTACAAATTCATCTTAACAGACCACTGGTCGTGACCGGATAAAACTCATCAGGTATTTGGTGCAACTACAATGAACTACTACAACACATTTAATGATATTAATTGCCAAGTTCTATCAAGAAAGTATACCAAAAAACTGTATTAACAAAACCATATATCGAGCCTAAATTACGGTGTCACTTTTGTCACTTACCATCAGGTGACCCGTTTGCTCGTTTGTCCCTTAATCTATAAAAAAAAAATCGGTGTACTTAATTTCTACCACTTCTCGGCCAATAATAGATTTGTGTTCTCTATTTGCAATTTAATAAAACACAAATAAGTCTTTTTTTTTATTTCTCCCTTCGTTCGTTTCTTTGGCTAAAGTAAGTAGGTACCTATAGGAACGCCTGAAACAATTTTACAGGACTGTTTGCTTGTAACGTGATCATTTTGATTCTTTCAACAAACTCAGGTTTATTTGGAGAGTAGTGAAAAGACAACATTTTTAAATGCACTACACGTTTGTTGCTTTGCAAGTGTGCATCGATGCCTTTATTACCATAGACAATATGAAAACAGACTCAAGAAATAAACTTGTAATTATACCACCAGATAATATGAAAAAATATATAAAATATAAAAGAGAAAACGCTGTCTTTTATACGCATATCTTATCAATTTTATCAGCCGTAAGTGTGAAATACAACAATCCTATTATCTTTAGAGGGACAAGCGAATACCGCCTTATTTAATACAGGGGCCACAAATACACCTAAAGTCCATTAGAACTTTCTTCTATGCTTACTCGCGACCGTAAGCCATAGAAACGGTCTTTTATCTTTTTAATAAGCCCGCTTATCTTTTACAATATCAATAACTCTATTCACTTATACAGATAATATTTATAAATATAAAAGTAGTGTGCATAGCTAAATATTAAAGTCTCATTTATGTCAAATACTCAACTATAACTACTAACTTATACTACTAACTTAAATAGTTCAACAAAGTGAGAGAGCTTCAGACGATAGTCTACCATATTGGTCAAAAATTAGACAACATTACACACATCAGAATATTGCTGAGAACGCTTACAATAGTTATCATAGAATATTTTTCTTATATCTGTAAAAAGTGACAGTTGTACTCAAGCGACGGATTACAAATGAAAATATGTCATGTTCCTCAAATAAAAGGGAAATTTATTTTCAATGTACTGTGAATATATCAACAAATATATAATTAAGTTTATATTTTTAAATAAGTTTTCAATATTATAACAATAGAAACAGAAATATACAGTTTCATTTCTTTTTTCCCCATTTCAACGGAAATTAATTTTCGATATCGCGTCAGCGAGCAGGAGTGGGACTAGATAGCACATATCAACTGTAGATACAGGATACAGGATCGCCATCAGCCCCATGGGAACCCCGAGGCTTGGTTGCGTGCCGCGCCGAACAGCGCCTCGGTGTCGACGGCGCATTTAGATTTTATCGCGGCTAGTTTAACTAAGAACTGATACTGCTACCTATATGCCCTATAGTAAGAACAGTAAACAATATTATTGTCGTGCCAGGTCCCTTAGATAGTAGGGGATCGTACAGTGCCAAAAATCTCTATCCATGCTTACCTGTAGTGCTTCCACAGCTACTACCGCTCTTTAATACGTGCACGCCTGTTTTAGAGAAAATAAAGTAATCGGCAACACTAATAATATTATTTTACTTTTATAGGTTTGAAGTGAATTAATATTATGTTTTAATGTTGTGTTAAGATTTTTTTTTTTTGAGAAAAAAAATATTTTCTAAGGTGTGTGAAGTCTGCCAACCCGCACTCGGCCAGCGTGGCAGATTATGACCTCCACCCTCTCAATACGAGAGGAGACCCATATTCCAACAGTGGAATTATAATGGGTTGATTATTATTATTATTATTATAAGATTTATTTCTTTCTTTTTCTGATTCGATTGCGAATGACTTTAATAATCCTTTGATATTTATTATAGCAATAGGTAACACGATACTACACACGACTTTACATATACCATCAAGAGTTTAAAGTGGTAAAGTATGCGATATCTCTGGAAATGTAGAGACAGCATTGCGTGCCGCGTGCTGAACAGCGTGTCGATGTCTGCTGTACATCCAGGTGCTATTAGCGGGGTTATAGTTGATTAGCTAGTATTTGATAGTCCTTAAATTTTGCTATAGTGAAAGTGTTTAACACGGTGTTACGTTTTTAATTTTTTAACCTGATTTAGTAGTTTTTTTATTTCATTTTTTTATAAAACTGCTCTAACGAAAGGATATACTTATAAAAACAAATGTTTAATTTTCAAGCAAGGTTTCATTAATTTCTATGGCATAGAGTAGATAATAATTAAGTTTTCACAATAATAAAGGTAATTCATAATCAATTATATATAAAAAAGTATTCTTAAATATTTGTATTAATTAACTATCGTTGTAAATTCGGACGGCTTGTTAGAGTTAACAATATATAAATATGTTTTGTTTTTTTTTTCTTCCATTTTTCGAGTAGGTTAATAAGTCAATTGTTCACATATTGACAAACAAAAGACGGAATGACTCCTAAGTGATATATATATAAGACATATTCCCGTTTATTTTGTATTCCTCCTATAATAGATAGCTACCTCGTGTGTGCAATGAACAGGGAAAGCGCGTTAGATCGTCCGCGATCTCGGCGGTGGAGATAACGCGATTTACTGCTCTACGGGCGATTTATCGCCGCTGCCGCGACTCTACACCGTCGACTTAGTACACATGGAAATAAAAAAAATGCTTACACATAAAAAATTTCGAAGTACTTGTGATAGCTTTTAACGTGTCCTTCTGTATTGTTTATACGGGCTCTACATTAATGACTCTACATTAATGTATGGCTCTATATTCCCTACACCATAATATGCCTCGACATATATATACCCAATATTAGTATGCCGCATCATATACGTACCTATACATATTTCAGTTTTGGTACTGATTCTGATGTTTTAAACACCTAAACCATATACATAAATATAAATATTATGTAATATTTTGTGTCGTGCTACATAGTCGTACATAAAAGATAATCGTCGGTAGTATATAATCAGAATAGCTGGTGAATTATGAAACTTTTCAATTCCTTCCAATACCTACCATTCCTTCAAATACTTCAACAAACAATACCTTTTCAAAAATGAAATCCATAATCCAGTGCTTTGTAAATTACAGTATCAAATACAAGTAGGTACATCACCACACTATTCATTCCTAGAAAAATATATGTATAAAAATTATCTCGAAATTTCTTGCAACAATTGTCCTAAAATTATAAATAATTTTACAGAGCCACGATTTCGTTTAACCCTAACATCGCTGCCGTCGACTGTGCAGTTCAATTTCACGAAATAATTTCATTAAACAACACAACAGATGCCCTAGCGCCGCTTCCTATACAGTGACGGGTTGACAGGTTGCCACCTTCATTCACACCAATCAAAACTCACTCTTATTTCTATACTTTTAAAGGCCAATTTACTGTAGAAATTGTATACACGGAGATCAAAAGTTAAACATCTGCTTAGCAAGAACATCACGACCATATGAATAGGTAAGTAGTTTGTATATATATCGTTTTTAATAAACTTAAAGGTTCGTGTGTTGTCGGCATGATCCGTCTTAAAGCTGACCTAGAGAAACCTTCATTTAATAACTGTACTATTATATTGGAAGCCCAATAATTACTTTAGTAATGAATTAATAAAAAAGAGGGTCATTTAATTAATTTATTGTAATTATATTATCATTTTTATACAGATTTATCAGTTGTTAAATCAATTTTGGTCAATGAATATTTCATTTAAAGGTAGTTTAATTTGATCGAAAATATTTTAAAGTGACCACATATCATACTGTATAGGTACTCGTACTGCACAAAAGGGTTATATAACATTGTTAATATTTAATAAATTTCATATTAAAACCAAAGCTATAAGCACCTACTAAAGGCTATCATTTCAGTCCTCGGGAGTAACGAATAGGGTTTGGTACTGTGTTGAGGAACATTTAATTCGCATATACTTTAAAAAGGGAACGAAGGGAAGCCACGGGGGCCGTACACGATAATCGTACATCTTGTTCCCGAAGCGCACGAGCATGTCAGTCGGTCCAAAGACATGTGACGTTGAGTTGCGTCGTACGCGACTTTTTAATCTTATGGGTGTCTAATTGAAGGGCGCGATTGGACAACGGTTTCCGGAATAGAGTTCCCATGAAAAACAGCGTTCACATGGGTACCATACAAGGTATTTATATACTCGATGTATGTTTGCTTGGATTCCGTATTTTTTAAAACTTGTTTTTTTTTCATAACTACATAAATAAAATTTACGTACCTACATGTATTTTAGTTTTGACTAGAGCTAATTTCTGTAGTATTTTTATTTCGTATTGTTCTATTGATAATGGCTTATCTGCTTCTATTGTTATTGGCTTGACTGCCTCGTTGTTTGAGTGGTTGCTAGCGCGACTGCCGAACGGGAGGTCCTGGGTTCAACTCCCAAGCCGGATACTATTGGATTTTTCTTATTTAGAATTTCTAGTCGTGGTTCGGAATCTGGATCTGTGTCCGGTGTATGACAATAGGCTCACTACCAATTACACGATGGCATTTAAACGTAACTGATGAAACGTGGGAGTGTACTACACTGCTCTGCCTATCGCTTCGGGGATTACAGGCGTGTTGTTAACTTATTTTTAAGTTATTGGCTTATTAATTTGATACTGTCACAAAGTTACATCGTATTGACGTGTATGTTTGACCGTGTTTCTTCTTAAAGCATTTGAGATACTTACGTCAAATAGGATTATACTTAAACAATATGTTTATTTTGTATTTGTTGTAAAGTCTAAAAATAAATTAATGTTTATTTCACTGCACAACAAGGCTTTCAATCCTAGGTCGTATCAGTACATACATATTGAAAGTACCTATCTATGTCAAACATTTGATTGATTGCACTGAAACTAGGCAGGCAATTGCGTTATATGTGTAGCTGCTGTTTTTCTAATTATCTTTAAATCTAATTGCATCATTTCCTGGTCAAAAAATACGACCAGAACCTGCCGGAATTTTTATCATCTCAATTTTATTACCAAACTACTTATATTTAAACCGGCATATTCCTAAAACGAAGTAAGTCCGGTGTGAGTGTATAAAGTCGGAGTCCAAGGGTAGGGCACATCTCACGGAGCAGTTGCCCTGCCGTGCCCCGGCCACACGGCGTCATTCTTCATTTCGCGACCACTAATAAAAACAGTCACGAACACTTAGATAAGCTTACGCAGTTGTGTATACGTAACATCACGGCCATAATTCCCGAAAAGGCAGGCAGAGGAATGTAGTAAACTCCCACGTTTCATTAGTTACATTTACGTCCCACTAAGGAATTGGGGGTGAGCCTGCCATACTGACAAATCGAGACTTCGAGCCACCACTAGGAATATGAAGTTACAAAAACCTCATAGTATTTAACCCGCGGAATTATCCCAGGAAGTCTCGATCAGCAGTCGCGCATCCATCCGACCAATAAGAGAATCATGTTTAGGTATACCTTGTCTAAATTAAAATCGGCAAACTTATTATTCTGTTGTCCAATGTCCAGTTCACATGTAAGAATCCTCTAATGTCAGCGTCCGAGGGCGGAGCTCATCTCTCACGCGGCAGTCGCCCGCATCGAGGCCACACGGAGTCATTCTTTACAGCATTCATAATTATGCAGTTAAAACGACAGGCGATTCGTCTAACCTCCCCTGCCTATTCTTTCGAAAATTATAGTCGTGATGTTACTTTTTTTAAACAACAGGCTTAGCAACGCACTTTATAGTTCGAGTAGGCACTAACTATCGTTCTACTTAGTTACATTAAAATAAAATCATTTTGACAACTAAATTGTTATAACCGTTGATTGGTTGACATGTCAGTCCTCCGTGATCGTTTGAAAGCGACTCGTTCCTCGCACGTGTCAATCACACAGCGCATGCCAGTCATACTGAATCCTTATTTTTTAGTAACACAAATATAACGAACATATAAAGTTCAATAGTTTTTTAAAATTAATGAAAAACAATGTCGTATAATTGCACCCATTTATTTGTTCAAGTATTGCCATGTTTCCATATGTTGTTAAAATTAAATGTACCTATGTTTAATTGTCTATATAGGATGATATATATAATAATATGTACCTATTCATATAAGTGTGTAATACACAATAAATATTTACCATACAGCAATCAATGAATTGACAGCAACTAATCACTCTAAATATCTTTCATATCACTTAAATATTATAATGTTTGCAGACAATAAAACCGCCAGTGTGCCCAACAATACTTGGACCCACGACGCACGGTGCGTTATTGTGCGAATTAAAAAGGGCATCGCAATCGCCCGATCAGGCAGCCGGCGGGCAGGTCACGATCCGGTGGATGTGTGCACGCCTTAATGACGCACGCACCTGTGTGGGTACCAGCGCCTGCACTGAGGAGCTGTCAGTAGCTCAAGTACGTGGTTCATACGTACTCAATGTAACTAATGTTGAAAAACTATGCAAATAATGTATGAAACTAGTGGGGATCGAAAATTGATAGTTTTAGATTTAGACTATTTTGAAAAACTATCAGTACCTCAAGCACCTACGTGTTTTATTCGTAGTCAATATGACTAATATTATAAAAACTATTGGACTAATTATTAACATATACCTAAGTATAACAGAAATCGTAAATTAATAGTTTTAGGCTGTTTTTTAATCTCTCTAAATGCTTTCGTCAAATATTAGGATGGGGAAATACATGGGTTTTTAATATTCAAATAATTATTTTTTGGTACCTATGGTACCTATTCTCTAAACAGGACTTTTATATTAGAATGAAATAAGTAAATGGAAGTAAATAGTCATTCAAACCTCAGCTACGAAATCATCACTACTTTACTATTTTTCCTCCAAGAATAGGTCGCTAAAACTTATTCGAAATAACGTTTCTTTAATACCAATATATACCACGTTTAACTACTGTTCCTTGCTTTGCTAAGTCAGTGCACTCGCGAAACGGGACCGAATTGAGACTACAGAGTAATGCGTTCGGTTTGTGCAATAAACCTCCCCGATTGATACTTCTGACTCGAGATAAGCTCGCTCGCTCAACAATGTTACATTACTTAATGTTTAGCATGTAGCGGCTGGATTACGACCAAAAAAGACACTGTGGTTTTCGTACTTAATAATATATCGAAAAATCAAAGTGTGTTACAAACTGAAGTACCTATATGAAAATGAAATTTCGATCAAAGACTAATCATTTCGATTAATTACATGTTAGCAATTATCTTTTTACTTTATACTTTGATTTATTTATTTTCACGTATTTTTAAGGTTAAATATATATATAGGTAGGTATCACGTTAAGAGGTAAGTTATATGTGAGTATTAAACTGAAATACCTATAGATACTAAATTCAATGAATAGGTACAAATTCTTTGGTTGAAACAGATCACATTTCTTATCGAATATACTTCGATATAATTAGAATGTTAAAGTAATTTAAGGCTTCGAAATAGATGTGCAAGTTTATTATTAGGAAGAGTTTATTATTATTAACAATTATGTCATTGATTGAGGTTACACGAGTTATGAGAGCCCCAAGTATTTCCAAAATTATAACAGTATATTTTACAAAAAGTCATGTAGGATTTTACTTGTAATCGGCCTTTAAAATCTTTGGCTAGAAATACAGTACGTATATATATGATGTAAGATTTGAACCCAGTTGCAACTTACTGCCACCTCTAGGTCTCGTATCTTAAACACAGGTTATTAATAGCAGATGCTAAACCCGACCAGATTACGAACACAATCGTTCACGCCATCTTGCGCTTTCGCGCGCTTTTCGTTTGTTTTTTAGTGGTGCTGCTGCGAAGCAAAGGAATTCGTGACTTGTCCGCTCGTTCGGAAGCGTTGCTAGATTTCTCGTTATAATTGACCATTCTCAAATAGAACCTATAGGTACATTTTAGTAGATAGTTTAACGTAGCTTCTACCAGAAATAGATTCCCTGCGTTGTTTGACTTTAACATGGAAATTAGATTTTTGTATCAAAAGAAATACTTGGATTTAAAATGTTGTTTCCTACCCTAATTTTAAAGAAAATTGTCACTCATTCAATTGTTGAATCAATTCGGAAATTCAGAAATTTAAAATTCTTTTCACTTGGAATAATGTCCAGCGTTATTTAGGTATATCATAACAATTATATTTTCCCCTACGAAACAGTAACATATGTAGATAATGCTGCTTTCAGGAGCTACTTGTAAGGTGTCGCTAGTGACAAACGTAACGCAACCTCTATCTTAGGTTGAATAAAAAACTTCAAGCTACCTTTTTTTAAATCTGGAACTAAGAACTCTCTTGCTCTAGGATACCTAAAGATTTAGCTAAGATAATGATCTGACACATGCTCTCTTTTTAAATACAAATATAGTTTTCATGTTACAAAACTAAGAAATGAACAAATATATAATAAGTATGGAGCGACGTTATAACCTCCGTTATAATCTCCAACCCGCATGCCCAGCGTGGAGATTACGGGCATAAACCCTCTTTTGGGGAGGCCTATGTCCAGCAGTGGACT
>DWMG01003743.1:0-11582 GCA_018244855.1 Elbella merops
AGTTTAAATAAATAGTAATAATAATAATAGTTTAAATCAATTTCCTCCTTTACCCATAGCGCCCATAATTATTAGTTTCTATCATGTTTTTCTAGTATTAAGGCTTTAAAGATTTATTACCATTATAAAGAAAATCCTTGTGATGACGTCATTGGGTAATTTAAATTAATTACGGTGCACCGCGCATCCATCAGTCACGTAATGTAACCGTGATTATGGATTTAAAGTGCATTTGCACAGATACAGAGCTATTTGGATGATAGATGAATCAATTAATTATGGATTTATGAGACAGGTAGCTAACAACATCCACGCCGAAATAGCTTCACGGCTTACGCTAATTACACGTGCCTACAACCTGAGAACATGTATCTTAATGTCATGTATATTTAATCCTATGAATTTTCACATAATTATCTTCCTTAAGATTACCGTTGATAATTAATATTGATTACCAATCACATCGGATCTGTTTAACTGTTGGTCGGTTGGTTAAAAACGTGACTGCCAATCAAGAGGTTGTGGGTTCGATCGATTCCCGGACCAGGCAAAGTATTGTTCGGGTTTTCTAATTTAAAATTATCTATCGTTGCAAGAAGTCTAAATATGTGCCGGTGTGTGGCAAAATGTTCACTCCTGTATCATGGTGGGGTGTATAACATAACTCTTGCACCATGTCAGTGTACTACACTCACCTGCTTATCTCTTTAAGGAAACAAAGGACTGATATTATATTTTTCTAATATGTATAAGACCTACGTTTCTCGCAGTCATGAAAGTCAAAACTACAGGAGTTTTCGAATTAAAAAAAAATTAAATAATGCAGTGAAAAAAACTTATGCTAACACTAAAAGCTAGTAAATACGATAAAAGCAAATTGCCTATCTGAAACACATTAGGAAATTAGCGACTGAAACATTTCGAAGCGCAGCTGAACAGTCCGATGCATAATGTCAACCTATTTTAGTTCAGTCGCAATTAGCGTCAGATATTTCCAATACTATTAACAGTTAACGAATGCCTAACTAACAATAGACGTCTATTAGCCACGCTGTACGATTCATGGTATTTTAAATGTGATTCCTGTAGCAATAAATCAAATCAATCTCGGTCATAGTTTACGTAATGTTGCCGTTATAAACAACTTATTAAATTTATTCAAAGTGCCGAATCAATTAACATGTTCTGAATAATGAAACTTCACAAATTGACTAGTAATTTCTTTACATAAATTTAATATATTTTCTTGGTTCTAAGCTACAATTTATGCTAGTGAATGCGTCGCTATAATTTCAAATACAAAATTATATAATTATATGTACTAGTATTTCATCGAAGTGGTAGGCAGAGGAGTGTAATATTATTTTTCTTTGCATTGGTTATATAATACATCAAGGAATAGGGGGTGAGCCTATTGCTATAGCACAAATCCAGACTCCGAGCGACTACTGGGAATTTCAAGTTGAAAAAAACTTAACAATACTTTGTGCGACCCGGGGATCGAACCTAGGACTTATTGATCAGCAGTTGCATCTGCAACCATTAGACTAGTGAGGCACTCGAGTTTTTTGAAAATACAAAAGGAATATTAAGCTAAGTACATACAAAGATAACGATTGTTGTTAATTCTGATTTTGGAATCGCACACCTTGGGCATTAAGTAGGCGAAACGTCGTAACAGTGCCCGTAAACACGTTAATATTTTAGTAGCTATACACTTACTTGACTTTGCCTTTATACAAAAAGGTCGAGTAATTTAGACAAGGTGGGGCGCTGAATGGAATAATGTCAAAAATTCCTCTTCGCTCGGATATTATTTTATACTGACGTTGATTCTTAAACGCACCAAATACACTAGAACGTATGAGCGCTGAGCAAGCAACGATTTCTTTTTTATAAAAATATAAACAAACTGTCATTGGTGCCAGAGAAATACATTGTACACACATTGTATTGAGAATTTCGCTGTTCATATCGAAGGTAACCGACTGGTTTTACTCTATGTAGCTGTCACTCTCTCTGACGTCTGTTAGCTGGAAAACACCTGATGTTTTCACAATTATTGCATATTCACGTCCTATTTTCAATGTGTTATTAACATATTATGAGCTCTCGGTGAATATCTCTCTGTGTTTGATGAAAAAATATTTTTTTCCTTCAGATAGTGTGCTTCTTACGCGTTTTAAAAATATGAAATGTATCACATTCAAATGTTGTAGTCATAATATAAAATTCTAATATAATATTGTTTATGTAATTCTTACAATATAATTTCACCTGGCAACATTACTAATACGTCTAGAGTAATGAATAAAGTTATCTTTAACTTCAGTGTTTTCTCTTCATCCCCACTAAAGTTGGGCGTTACATTTTCTCCGAAGTTGAAAACGCTACATATGTTTATTTTCAGTTACAGCCATGGTATACTTGGCATGTGATCTAGAAACAAATATAAGAACTACGATTAATATTTCCGTACTTTGGAACAACATTATATATGACAGTACACATTACTATCACCGTTAACCCTTTTATCGTTCCACTGATGGACACGGCACTCCTCTCACAAGGAAACGGGAAAGGACACGTTGCCATGCTGGCCAAGTAAAGTTTGGCATATTTCACGTACCTTAGAAAATATTAGGCTTTTATCGTTACAGCAAGCGATATTTAGTCATAAAACGCACTTTTTTGTAAAGATATGCACTCCATGATTAGAAACCAGGACTTCTAGAATAGGCTGAACTGTCGCACTAAGCTTTCACTGCTATGCATACATATACTATAACATATAACAATAACATATATAACATATAACAAGCTCAATATATGAGCACAATCAAGATTGATTTCTTTATATAAATTCATATTGGCATAAACGCAGAGGGTCAACAGATAGTAAACGATTACACTCGCTAATGGACATATGCAACACCATAGAGGACGCCAATGCATACGCATCAAAGGTTACTGCAATACTGATATTGGTATCTGACGGGTCAATATTTCACATTTACTGCCGCTAATTCGAGTTATGGCCAATAAACGTCATAGCCATGTAGGAGTGGAAGCAATTGGGTTTGAGGAATCTAATTACTACATTTGATTAATGAGCGGGCACAAGGGAGAAAGTATTACCTTTTATATCGACTCCACTTCAATTTGATTCCATTAGAGTTATAACTGGTATTGGAAGAAACTTCAGTTTACGTTTGAACGAGTTTATCAGAAAGTAAGTCAACTGTGAAAAATAAATATTTATAATTTACGATTCACATAGTACTATAGTTATATATAAATTTACTATATTTCTATTATATCGGAGAGTAATTGGATATAAATGTGCTATTACTATTATTTTACTATTACGCCAGAACTCTAGGGAGACAGGGAAAGATCATCGAATGCCATATATTTCATCTTTACAGTCCTAAAATGCTTCTGCATTCACCAGTCTCTTACACATGTGCGGTAAAAAACAATACATCTAATAATAGTTTAGATGACGGTTTTATAGACGATATAAAATAATTGCGGATATTTATATCAATATGTTGCCAGTTTATTACGTCTATTAATAGATAAGAGCAGTAAAAACGCTGACGGGAGTCACGGCGATGTACCTTTTATTCATGAAATATACCTACATAGCGTTTATTGATTGAAAGGCACATGTTTCTTACCTACGTGTTTGTTCCCCGGTGCGTGTGATCGATTACGTCTATAAGCCAACACTTGTCGCCAATCGCCCTGTTATTTCACCAAACTTTGGAGAAAATATAAACTCTTTGTTCCCAAACTTTCTAATTTGCAAGAGTTTGGTAGTACATTTTGGTTTGAAACGTTTGGTCTGGATGGTTCGGACATGTAATAGAATGGCTGATGAAATAATCATAAAACCGATGTACAATGCGAATGTTGATAGAAACAGGTGTTAAGAGAAACAAAAATTCAGGTATTTTGACCAAATACGTTAGATGCTGGCTGATGGCGGGTAACAAGTCCGGTGACTTCTGGCCGGTGTCTTCATGAAAAGGGTAATTAATGTAGAACAAGTGTGCCTGGTCAGTAAGGATTGGGATATAGTGCTCACTGCCTGCCCTTTAAGGAACCTAAACGTAAACTATGTATATAAAAAGATTTAGGTCTGCAATTGCACGCGCATCACGAACAACAGCAAGATAGATTTCAATCATGTTTTCTAAGTTTTATTTTTTAGATACATTGACGGTATCTAAAAACCGAAATATTCCTAACAACACATCTAGAATAACCAAAGGGGTAGGTAGAGGAGTGTAGAATGTTAACAAATTTCACACGTAACGTCTACGTCCTAAAATTGAATATATGGTGAGCCTATTGCTACATGCCGAATACAGATCCAGACTCCGAGCCATTACTAGAAATTTCTACGACCCGGGATTAAAACCCAGGATCTCTTGATTAGTAGTAGCGCTTGACACTAGACCAATGAGGAGAAATAATCATTTAATATAGAGTACTTAAGTTTTAAGAAGCAACCATTTTTAGAAGCACCTTGTGTTCAGTGACGTTCAACTATACGTTGCTTGCTAACTACTAGCCTAGATAATTTATATATACCTACGAGTATATTAGCTACAAACAGTGAAACGAATAATATTGTTTATAAAGACATTTTGTAAGCAAAGCATATTTCTGTTACCGACCTTTTTGATGTTGTTTCTTCTGTACATAAAATACAGTTTATAATAAACAACGAAAACGAAGTCGCGCGTATCAGCGAGTGATATAATAATAATACTTTTTACCATATCACCAATTGACACGTGCAATTTGAAACAAATTCATGATATCTACGGCTGTTAGTATCTCAGTAATCATTATTGAAAATGAAAATTATATTTTTATGTTACCATTCATGTTTTTTATCATCTGTGTTATAACACCACTTCTATAACAGTCAATAAAAATTATTACTATGGAACCGGCTTTATATTATGAATAGAGTTAGATTGATCCTTTTCAAATCCGTTAATGAAACCACTAAATTAGACTGGAGAATCACAGGTGTAACAAAGTTAAACAATTACGAACTTTTCATAATATTCATCTTTTAACACGAATAGTTTTACACAAAAAAAAATTAAATTTGGGATAAATCATCGTAAAACTCCTAGGTGTCATTGTGACTGAAAACGTCATGAGAAAGCCTACACACCTTAGAGTTCGTCTCTTCTCTATTACTGTTAAATTCTCTTTTCTTCACGTAAATTCTCTACGGCGTGGGTAATCTGGCTTCCCGCACCTGGCCATAGGTAGATTGTGGTCTTAAACCTTCTCAATCTCAGAGCAGATCCGTGTTGAACACTGGCACGATAAAAATCTGATGAACATGATGAGGTGTCCTTGGAAATTTTAGTTATGATTTAGTAAATTGCGGGAGTTTTAACTCACTCTGCCGTTATTTTTATTCTCGTTTGTAAATAAACACGCAAGAAACGTAGTAAATATATTCCAAGTGAAATGTTCCATTATACCAACACGTTCTTTGTTAAACTGGTTAAAGTATGTAATGAGCATAACGTGCGTAATTGTAGTAAAGTTATAATAACTCGTGCTCTATAAGGTCACAGAACAGACGGCGGTTCCGTACTGCGATACTGAAGTCATAATATATCTTAAATAAAGTTAAACATAAAGTGTTATAAAATCAATTAGTACATTATTCAGTTTATCTTCAAATTAAAATCTCACTTTTAATATTGGCTACTAATTTGCGACGAGCTGTTGAGGTTATTATAATTATTATATACCATCACGCCAGGTTTCTTATGGAATAGGGTTGAGAGCAAAGAGTGCTATTCTACAAACTACAATTAAGAATCTACGAGTTAATGTATAATTATATCTGTTTTTAAGTTTTTAATTTTCAAGTTATTAAATTGTGATAAAAGATAAATTCGAAAAAAGCTTGCACAAAACGATATTCGAATTAAATTCGCGATAATAGCACTTGGCACGGCTGAACTATTTGCGTAATAAACACGATTACTTATTGGATAAGAAACACCGGCGCATCTTTATGATCTCGTAATATTGTCCTGATGATCGCGATAGTGAAGCCTTAATCTTAGTAAGTACGCGGACGAAATACGAGCTCATCTCAAGGCCGTCATTGATAAAAGTTGTGTTACTGCAAATATATGATCTTTTGTTTTTTCCATGCTGTTTACTCTGGCATTAATAACGTGTACATTGCTCTTTCTTCGAGTTTTTGCAGTTTCCCCAAGTTTGATTGTTCCGATCTTTGTCCTTATAGAGTTTTCAATTGCACCGATCCCGAGTTTCTTCAAGTCTTCGAATGGACTCTCTTTGTTTCCTTCAATTTCTTGCAATAAGTCATGCATGTGTTAATTCTCAATATTTGTTACAACATTGTCATAATATTCGGAAAACAAACTGGTCCGTCATTATTCCAAGTCCAAATGGCATAACAATGACATTAACGACACCTGTCCGTTAGCACTACGAAAATAAAAACATCAAATGTATAGCACTAAAATTTGATCGCACTCCAAATCTCATGTTATAATGTGCGTTGATTCTCGTACACAATCACTAACAATTTTTTTAGAGGTATTTAAAATAATTTTTATTTAAAGAAGTAAAGTAAAGAAGAAGTAATAAATAGTAATAAATTATCAAATGCTTGTTCGAGTTCGACTAGGTGGGCTAGGGGCGGATTGGTAGAGAGTATATTGAAATGTTTACCTGGCGAAGACACAGGATGCAGCGGACGCGGTCGCGGAAGCGGCGGCGGGCGGCGTGGGGCCGCGGGAGGCGCGTGTGGCCGCGCGAGCCTGCCGACTGTGACTGCCGCCGCCGCCGCACACGCGGCCGGCCCGCGCTATCGGCCGCGCCACCACTATGCACTCTGCCCCGCGATAACGATTTCGAACCCTTAAATCCTGATACACCTTACACTGATCGGATTGAAATTAAAAGATTAATTAGCTGTCAACCCCTATCTTCCGTATCGTAACGGATGAGCTTAACCCTCTGCTGTTCTAAGCCAATCAAACTAAGCCCTTTCCGAATGCTATATAATCAAGAAGCGTTGTGAGAAATTTGGTATCATTGGCTATATTCAACTGATATTTTTTCTTACATATGTAATCGTATTCTGTATTTTTGGTGGTTCAAAGTGCAACAGAAACTACATAAGATATTCGTCTCGTATTAGTTCTGGAAATTGCTTAGTATGCGCTATAATTTTTGAAAGTGTTAAATTATTCAAATAATTATTAATTAAATTATTCAAAATATTTTAGACTAGCAAGGACTAATTTAAAAGAAAACTGTTACTTTAATAATAACTTGTGATATATACCGAGAAACAAAAGTAATGTTACTAAATGAATCATGTAGTAGGTTTTACATAAATTTGTAATGTTGTAAGCAAACTCTACCTATGTAGCGGTTGAAAGTGATCGTTGAACTAAAATTAACTTAAAAGGGGATTTTGTTCCAAGGCCCTAGAGAGAGAGACGAGAGATAAAGAGAGAGAGAGAGACATAGAGTATTAAGAGTCCTCAGTGGCAAAACACGCATAAACAAAGGTTCGTGTTTATAACACGTGGCTAATAAAATTGATGTTTTGGAAAATGATAAAATATATCTATTGTTAGAAAAACGTAAGACGAGTTTCTGAGAAAGTCAACGAGTTAATTGTATTTACAGCACTTTTATACGGCAGAATTCCTTAAGCTTTTCCTTTTCACAAGCGGAATTATTTTATCAGGCCACAAAATCTTCAACAGACCATGACAATTATAATATTTATTCTACACATAAATTATCTCAAGCTTTAATTTAACTCTAAATCCTAATTCATATTGAGCATATAAAATTTATAGGTGATGAAACGTAACATCACGTCTGTAATCCCCGAAGAGGTAGACAGAGTCTCATGGAATAGGTGGTGAACCTATTGCCATACACCGGGCACAGACCCAAACTCCGAGTCACTACTAAACATTCTAAATTAGAAAATTCCAGTAGTACCCGATCCGGGATTTGTACCTAGGACCTCTCAATCGGCAGTAGCTTTTGCAACCCTGATTATCTGGATCGAGATCAAAGTTTACAAAGTAACCGATCTCACCATGGGCACCACATTAACGCAGGTAATAATAACCGATCGAACGTTGTGAATAGGCGACGATGACCACTTACCAGTTGTTGGGCCGTCTGCCCGCTTGATATGTCAAGCGGGCAGACGGCCCAACAAAGGATTTTTATATTGCAAGGCATACTTAAACGTAACTTCACACCTGTAATCCCCGAACAGGTAGGCAGAGGAATGCAGAACACTCCCATGTTTCACTGGTTACGTTTACGTCCCACTCTGGAATAGGTTGTGAGCCTATTGCCATGCATCGGGCACATATCCAGACTCCGAACCACTACTAGTATGCCTTGTATTTTGCAAAGCATACTTTTCAATATAAAAAAGTCAATCGATCACGCGTTCAGCACGCGATAGGTGAACAAATCGTATTGAATTTATCTACCTCTCAGGTTGGCATTTTCACACGATATATATAATATGAGGCGCGGGGGCGATGAAATTATTTGTACGATATCAAATAATCACGAACTAGATATAAACGAGCCCGTGCAGGATAAATGAGTACAACTACTCAACGTACAACGGGAAGTTTGTAGGAGTACCGCGTGTGTTCCTTCTAGTCTGTTTGTGCGCGAAGCGATTGAGAATTTAAATCAAATTTGAGTTATAATATCCTACTCGTACCATTAAACTTTTCATGAGTGTTTATATAAATTCATGATGGTAGGTAAACCCTGTAGGTGCTTGATATTGTAAATGTTACAATCATTCTATTAGAAATTATCTATGAGAGAATTGTTATGAATCGCAGTAAAATGCACCCCACGGTTTTTATTTTGAATTGAATTATTATTTTAATAACTCAAATTTTATTATAATTTTATTTTAAGGCGATTCATTATGATTAATTGTTCGATCTTCTACTACTGTAATATTAAACTCTTTGTCATTAAAAATTATTTTCTGGTTATTAGTTCGATTAGCAACAAAACCTGTTTTTTAGTTTTTTTTAACTATTATTTATTTCGAGATAGATCAACTAGTTTCGGGCCTATTCGCGGACATTCTTCTTAACTTCCGCCGATGTTCCGACACGATTACATTTTTAAAGATATTCAGGCATTTTAGAGCTCAATAAATAATTCAAAGACATAATTCTTTACAGATCGCTAATGGTTACGACATAGTAATACATATTATTTTTTATTTAGAATGGCAAACAAGCTCAGTATCCTCCTGATGATAAGTGCTCACCGTCGTATATATTTGCGGCAACCGAAGAGTGGTCAATATGTTCCACGCTCTGAAGGAGAGCTCTCTATGCGCTTTCTTTTGAGAACATTATGTCATAATATAAGCAGATCTTTCGTTAAGCTGATAACCACACATAATAAGCTAACATTTATCTCATGTAGATTTAATTATATATGTTTTCTATTTATAAGCAGAATAATATGTGCCATGATATCAGCATCAAAGAACTGCTGCTTAGCGGCATAAATAAGACGTGGGACTTGTAATAAAACAGAAGAGACATGATTAAGTAATACATGATACATGATAAGACATGATAAGTGATTAAGTAATAAAATATGTACATATCGTATGTTACCCACTGATTGGCATGACATGTCGCCTCTCTATTTCAGTATTCTTAAGCAATTAACTGTTAAGCAATTAACTGACATAATACTAAATCCTTAAACGTAATTATGATCTATTGTGTGTCATAATGTAAATCAAAACGAAGAACATATTAAAAATGAACTATGTGGATTTTAATGTTAACTGTTCTTACGAGCAAAAACATAGATGAAATCGATTTACAGCGCCAAAAAAGTATGAATTTGTAGTTCTTAATATGCCAATGTCTTGGTCAACATGGAATATGGATTTACTCTTTTAATTGCAAGACGACACCCGCATTCAACAGTGCGACGATTGAAAGTTCGATCATTCATCACGTTAATGTTTAACATGTTCAAAACGGAAATTTAAAAAATAAATAGGCCGGTTTGAATTTCAGAAAGTTTAAAAAATAGAACTAAAAATGGAATTATCCGAAATTGAAGCGAGGGATAGTAGACAAAGCTCCCATTGGACTGAAACTCGTGATATAAAATTCAATATCTATTAACGAATTACTCAATTCATAGCATTTAATGGATTTAGGTTTAAACGCAATGGTTCTACGATGTATGTATATTCGCTTAACACAATGTTCGGTAGTTATATGTTTCGTGTATTAGAATATTGTTAATTAAAACACGCCAGGCCATTTACGTGGTAGACAGGGAGTAGCGAAGCTATCATTACAGAACTGATGTTCTTTTTCTAAAACACCTACATATAATATATGTACATTCGCTTTAGGTATTAAAATGTTGTTAAATTTTCAAATTTGATGTCTGGCTATATTTCTTAACATATTAATCTGAAGTCAACCTTAGACGCGTTCACTTTTTATTTTTCCGTTCTCACAAATGTCAGGACTAGAAGAACCTCGCTATTGTACTAGGATGAAAACGCAAAAGTTTTGCTAACCATTATGTTATTTTAACTGCCTGTTATTTCCAGAGCTTCCTGAATTTCGAAAATGTCAAAGGTAAAGTATGCACGAAAGAGCTTAAAGTTAAAGCTGACGCAATTGAAAAATCCTACGCTTGAGAAACTTACACAGAACACGTGTATGTGAAAAAGTAGAAAAAGATATTCACATATATGTAGGCGCATAATTTACATGCGTAGTATATTGTTTAAGTAATTATAGATCCTAACGTTTTCTTTATGGGGCCAAATGTAATCTTTTTGCGACTAAGTCTGAACTGTCCACTGAAATGTTCTTAAAGAACATAGAGTATACATGAATTTTAAGTAACATATATTATTTTCGTCGTTTGAGGTTAAATTGATTAAACTAAATTGTATTAATCAAGTACCCAGATTTTAATGTTATCATACGCGCAAGGGCAAGGAGAGATAACTGAGTTCCAAATGTCTCTACTCTTCTATAACTTACGTTCTTCTCTCATGCTATCTTACAGTTTCTAGTTTCTAATTAAATATGCTAGTATAAATATACTGTCAATCTTTTTGTAATTATTAGTTTAAAATACATTGATGCACTCGCGGCTCGTATATTATAATGAATTGAGAGATAATTAATTAGATCTATTTCCGTTCTAACGGAAATCATGTTGAATGTTTACAACTGTTTGCGTTTAAATATATAAGTGAATTTATTAGGATAAAGTTCATTATTCTTTCTTGTAACATAACGCTATGCTTGCATTTCCACGGAAGTATAGGCAGAAGAGTATAATACTCTAACATTTCACCTTGTAATGTAATTCCTTATTTCATAATGGAATAGAGGATTAAGCCTATTGCGAAGTATTGACTCTAAGCTACTGTTGGAAATTTGGAGCTTGGAAAAGTACATGATACATTGTATGACCCGGAGAACGAA
>DWMG01003744.1:0-11582 GCA_018244855.1 Elbella merops
CGACCTACGCTCCTTTTACCGAAACGTGGTCGCCACTCGATGACCTTTCTTCCCCATCGGTTGTCGGTCAGCCGAGCGATGTGGCCTGCCCATTGCCACTTCAACTTACTGATTCTGAGAGCTATGTCGGTGACCTTGGTTCGTCTACAGATTTCATCATTACGGAGTTTGTCACGTGGAGAAACTCCGAGCATAGCTCTCTCCATAGCTCGTTGAGCGACTGTTCCTAGACATGAAATGTTACTAGACATTTATTTTTCATATAAAAATTTACTTCACATCTCATTATAAGTATATTCGCTGTTTTTTATTAAATCAATATAATAGGAGGTGATCATGGGTCATCTAAGTGTAACTGATAGCTATAATTGATTATGGCCCTTTGCGTAATGAGAATGCCAATATGCTGCCGGTTTTTTATTTTTACAAATTTGTTTCGTCACGCCACATTCCCTGCGGGGTAGGTAGAGAGCACCGAGTGCCAAATGTCTGTATCCTTGCAGACGCGACGTGCTTATTCTACATTGAAGTACCTATTTTTGTTATTATAACATCATATTATAAATATAAGCAACATCTGTATAATTTAATTATTTATTTGCTAACATATTATTGATATACCAGGGGGAGGGTTTTATTTGCGTTCCACATCCCTCCGTCGTTGAAGAGAAATTGCTTAAATATTTGGACAGACGGCAAAGCGATCGACACAAACACGCCACGACTTTCCCGAATTATTCGATCTGAAATACCATTGGATCCAAATAATAATAAATATATTTTGGGATAACTTCGGACACGGCCATCTGAATACGAGTTGGATAAAGTTTAGGCTATTGTGTTAGATACTAATAGTATAAATATTTATCTAGCCATTATATAAAAAAACGTAACAATAAGCCTGTACTCCCCGAAGGGGTAGGCAGAGGAGTGTAGTACACTCCGACGTTACAGTCTACAGTTCCATTTAAGTCCAAAAAGTTCATAACATTCGAACACTAAAACATTTTCGATCTTGGACTTATCCCTTCATGTTATTAGCGTTCACGTCGCTCAGACTCCACACTGTGTTTCCTAATTCCTTTAGGCATTGGTTCTCAAACTTAGTACCGCAAACATAAGATTAGAAAAAGTGAACAACCCAAGAGAAGGCCAGTATTATATATGTTTTCATAGCTCAAGCATTGCCCTTTCATTTTAATTGACTGGTTAAACCCCACCAGCTAAATTCCAATTTAATATTGTAACACAAAAAAATTAATAATTTGAATTGAATAAATGTTAATATTTGTTTTTGGTATTAGTAGAAAAAACCTCAAAAGGTATAATTAGATTAACCCGTTGGTCCAGGACTAGTGAATCTGACTGCTGAACCGGGAGTTATAATTCATAAGCTTCTTATATACAACAGCATAGCTGGTTCTTTCCATTTTGGGATCGGATGCCCGTGTGTGGAGGTGTACCAATATATTTATTTATATAAATTTGTAACCCACGTATGTCACTCCTCTGTCCACATTTAGGGATTACGGACGTGACGTTACTTTTTTAAGTCACATAATAGGCCACTTTGAGAAGCGATGCCTTTAAAACGCAATGCATTTTTGACTGATTGGATCACCGACCCAGGCCGTCATCGGTATGCGCCAAGACGTCCTACAGGACGTTAATTATATTACAAAAAGCTATCTGTTCGGATCTGAACATGATAATGAATTGATAAACAATGTGTTACAGTTTTTGCGTGCGTTCCTAAAATATCGACATTAGTCCGTAAGTACACAATGTAATTCAATATTATTATTCTGACGGTACACCAGATCCCTTACGGGGTGGGCAGTAAGCAATGAGTATTAGATATCTCTATCTATACTCATATGTACATATATCATCTATATTCATATTAAAATACTTTTACATTCGTGTATATTTGTATAATCCTTATATTATACAGCTTATGCGATCTGTGTAACTTCTTTCTTTATTACATTATTTTATCTTTCCTTTACTTATCTCATCTTACAAAGGTAACAAAAATATATACATTAACACAAGTAAACTTCCTTACAGTTGGTTTTTAAAACTTTTCCCATGACGTGTCACATTGAACAAGCGGAGTAGTCTTCTCAAATATACAGAAGCTTACCACGATGTCTGGCCGATAAGATCTGTCCTTTCAGTGCGACTGCACGCGACAGTTGACCTCTCGTCTCGGTTCACTTCCTTTTCCAATTTTAAATTCCAATTTGCAGTTGGAAAACACTTTTAATACTGTTTCCACTTTGTTGTATTTATTCAATTATTGAAATGTTGGACTTGGTAATATTTTAGCTTGTGATAATTAAAAATATTCATTGGGAATTAATGGAGTAAGTTGATTTGAACAGAAAATTGATGTGTATTTTTAATACTTGGTCCTCTTTGAGCCATGGTTCATTTTTTATTTGATAAAGATTGACATTTTTATACATACATATGTGCTTAAATATCCACACTGAAACATATACATAAAGGTATTCTGCAGGTCGATATTGTGACCAAAAGATTTCATGGTGATAAGATTGGATTTCTGCATTACTATAGGATATTTGAATTTTTACGTTTACATTCAATTGGAGACAACAGATGACATCTGAATTCCGCGGAATTCCAAGAATTGCGAGTTAAATTTTAATTTTCAATTCCATTTTTCGCTGCCGAAGACAGTCTGTGCCTGCGATTTTCATGTAAATTTCGTTGAAAAAATCATGAGAATCCCTGAAAACTCTCTCATGGACGGGTTTTTCTCTTGAGAGACATTAAGTAATTGGCATTTCTAGTATGAAAAATATCATATATTTTTCAATTCAATATTTGTCATTGAGTATTAGCATACGACATTAAAAGCTTTATCTTCAATAACAGTAATAAGTAAATCAAAAATATTTTATTATAACTCACATAAAGCCATCTGATTTGAAATTAGAATAAGGATATGGTAACAAGAAAGCTACTAAAAATATATATATATAGGAAAACGTGACGTTATGCTTGTAATCCCCAAAGAGGTAGGCAGAGTAGTGTAGTACATTCCTACGTTCCTGCAGTTACGTTCAGTACCTGTACCAGTTCCTGCAGTACGTACATAGATATATTAATATTGACATTCAAACAGAAGCAAAAAAAACACGTACATTTTCGCACAAATCACTTATGCATATTTATTACTTATCTCGGATTCGAACCGCCAGCCGATGCAACAGTCTAAGTGTAATAAGGAAATAGGTAACTGGGTTGAAACTAAGTCGTTTTCTCAAGAGATATCAATATTACCTGACACACTTTTTCACTCCGCACAGTTCCGTTCTCTTTTGATACTTGTCGACTTTAAACGTAAAAATGCTTTTGTATATCGAAGTAAAATGTACGTTTTTAAAGTAAATCTCTAGTTTTGTAATACGAGATTTTATGTTTAAACAGCAACTGATAAAAAATAAACTTATATATTATATAAAAAAATATTTAAGATCTGTGAAGTCCGCCAACCCGCACTTGGCCAGCGTGATCGACTATGAACTTAACCCTTACATTCTGAGAGAGGACCCGGGCTCTCAAAGTGGAATGATCCAATGATTATAGGGTCGGATGAGAAAGAAACGTATACAAGTATAGCTTCTAGAGTAAGGGTCATAAGACACAAGTTTTATAAAACTCTAATTGCTTCTTTAAAGGTAGTACAGATAAGTAAGACAATAAAAGTTAGATACATCTTGGAAACGTTTTTATACGTAACTATGGGCATTTACCGACCTGATGTTAACTAGTGACTGCCTGCTACAGACGTGGTCGTCATCTCAACCAGAACCAACATTCTTAATAAAACGTTTTATATCGTTATGTCTGTCGACTTAGTGTGTGTGTTTTTACTGTTACAACGCATTTCAAATTGAGAACCACCGAGTGGGTGGAGGGTAGAGGGGAAGAGAAGGTGCTGAAAAAGGGGGGGGCATGATATTTATTAAGACAATAGCATTACGAATGGTATATGTAACGCAGTTGTGGAAGCTAAATTTGAATAAGTAATAATTTCAGTACAATTTCCGCAGTCACGATTTCCACTAACAGAAGTCTTCATCGCGTTATGTCTAAAAGCTCTTCCACATTGAAGTTTAAATTGATAAAGTTTCCAAGTTAAATACTCTTTAAGATTCTTGTTGCTGGCCAAACCGTTTGTGGAAAGCTAATCGTTGTGTCATCTGAAAATTTATTGAAGTATTACTTAACCATAAACCGTAGAATGTCTTGTAATTTGTAGACTACGGGTGCAGTAGGGTTGTTTTGTTACTGGTTAGTAAAAATTCTTCTAATTGTTGTATATTCTATAGGACAACATAACATTACGCTTGTATTAGCCGAAGGGGTAACCAAAGGAGTGTAGTATACTCCCACGTTTCACCAGTTACGTTTTCGTTGCATGGAAAAGGTGGCGAGTCTATTGCCATACAATGAGAACAATTTTAGACTCTAGCCACTATTAGAAATGTCTACTATAATATCAATTTCTATTTTGTAAGGAAGAAAAATGCTATATAATCGAATTTCTCCATGAAACATGCGCGCAGCCGCAGAAAACAATCCACTTTAATATGACAGTTCATGTCAAATACTAGTAAATAGATGTATTGTCGGAATTGTCAGTTCGTCTAGTACTGCATTCTTCTCTTCTCGGCTTGTGTTGTCTGTTCGTGTTTTGGTATAAGTTCCAATCTTTGGCGCTTACGATATTAAGATCCTAAGATGTTGCGTACGTTTTTAGGATTAAAGTCACTCGTTAAATCGGCGGCAAAATATAATATAATATATATTTGCGTCCTTGAAGTGCTTTTCCGCAACTTTTCCTAAATCGCATGAAGTACTTAAGATCCTTGAAGTATTATTCTACTTTTCCTAAATCGTATAAAGTCTAAGTATTCGCAACTGACTCGTGTCGTAGTAGTAATAATAGATGCATGGTAGACGACAGTATCATAGTCCGTATGGTAAACACAAATTACTCTGCAAGGATACCCGTAACCAATAGTGCGAAGACAAAAATATAAAAAAAATTATATTCAGCACGATATTGTACGCTTTAAAAACATAGTCATTAATTACACCGCAGTTTCGAGTGCCACTAAACCGCGCAAATACGAAATCGCAGAACACCATTAACTAAACACGGACCGTCTGCATTAACCCACGCAGCGCCATTACAAAATTGAAAAAAAAACCAGCCTACTTGAGGTTTTTTCAGTTTCATCCGAACGGGCAATCCTGTTGCCGGTGCGTGAATAGTCTTTTAATTGGTTGTCTCATTACGCTTTCAAAGGAGACACCTCATCTATTAATGAATCACGTCGCATTAATAACCCCCGACAGCGTGCAAATGTCTTTGAATCACTGACAACTCATCATCAGATGGCCACGCTCTCGTGCATTCGAAACGGGATGAAAGTGTACGCCCCACGTCATTTTCGAAACGAACTTATAGCTCATTGCAACTCCATTCAGTAGTTCTGAACGCGCGGGAAAAAATGCTATATTTTCGTGTTCGCGCGAATTCTTTTTTTCAAATCATGAATGAGTTCACGCCGACGCCTTTTAGAGGAGGTTTTACGTTGGCACGCCATCGTAGACATTCAGGGTTTTCAGCCGAAAGGGATAGTTGTGTACAGTTCAATATTTTCGCGCTATTCAAAATTGGAATGAATGATTCTTTTGGTAACAGATGAGGATGTGAATAATGTTTCCGAATATGTTTGTTTTGAAATATGATGAATGCTTTGAAAGAAAAAAAAAATTTTACCCTTTTCGGTTATCGCTAAAATTAATCCAGTCCAAAATAGACGAAAAAAGTGGATGTTTAAGGGTTACCACCTTTTACATCCACTTTTTGGACTATATATTATGTCGAATTTTTTTCTCGAGTTTTTTCAATATAGGTATTGAATTTCTCGCAGAACAAATGTGGTAGTTCCGATGATTACTTTACTTTAGGAAAGTGGTAAAAACATTCAGCAAATATCGACTAATCGTCTATCCAATATTCCACACGGGAATTCTACCATTGTTTTGGAATTATAACGTCTGACCCGACTCCAATCTGAACTATTCACATGGTAGAGTCCAGACCTAATCCTAATACTGGAACAAAACAACGTTCAGATAGAGACAAGTTTGCAAGGCTATCTACGTTCTAGTAACTTCATTGTCGCGGGGTCGTCTACTGGAACGGAGACCGCTTCTGTTGCTAAGCTCACAAAGCACTAAATAAAAAATGGAAGGAACTCATCACGAGTATTAATGACGAACAATACTACTGTGATTTTTGTAATTCATCGGCTTTCCTGCTAATTGATTTTCTATAGAAGTTCGGTAATGGATGTGTCGATTATTTATTTATTTAAGACTAATTGATTTCTTTTTATAATGGACAGGATTTCGTAATATGTAGGATTAAAAACCAAGGCAAATGTGTTTTGGTATTGCTCTGATAAGAAGAAAAAAATCGAGCGTGGAAAAAAATATCGGTATGTCTGGCAATACTGTCACCATGGGCTGCTAACGTCACGCGACTACTGACAGTTGCTTACAATTCCCGCTGTATGAGAAAAGTATTGCTTCCTGACATCCAAAGTGCTATAATAATGCGGCGCTTCCGTCACTGCGTCTCTGTTTCCATTAGCAAAGGATTTGTCACGTGGGTAAAATTGCATCTTCGCAAGGATATTTACTTTACAGAATTTTGTGTATTTGATTACAATAGTTCAAATGAATTGTAATGATATAACTGTCGAGGCCCACAGATTATTTGAAAATTTAGATTCTCTGTAACTTGTAATTTAAACCAGGTTTAAAAAACTAGGTTTCTTGACATAACCGCAGATATTCGAACTTAGAACCTTTTGAGCAGCAGACAAGTGTAAATTACCGATACATCATTATTTTATATGGTTGTAAATATATTCCTGTTTTGACCATATACTAGATACTATAGCACACACGCATGAACGTACACATTAATGCCGGTATCACGGAACCAATTTTGTTTTTCAAATTTAAATTTAGAATATTAATTCCCAGAACGTATTTGAATTATTAACAGGCTGTACAGTAATAATAGAGTTGGAAAATGACAAATCCGTTGAACAGTGATCGTGGAAACAAAACAGCGCTTATACACAAATATCGTGCGTTCTGCCATTCCATAGAAATATAGCTCTTCGGTGGAACACTGTTAAGCTTATAGCTGCATATCACAATTGTACACAAGTTAGTATTCATCTCGCTTTCAACGTTTATTAGACATGAGTGATAAGGGTGATATTATATCAGTTTGTACGTGAATTGTTTGTCTAATTAATTGCATTCAGATCTTAATACTTCTGCGATTTACGTATAATAATACGAATATGTACCCGTTCTTCCTTAATCTATTTGGAACGGATCAATTAGTATTTGTATGAGACTGTGTGAATTTGGAAGGTCTGGAGTGTACTAAGAAGGCAGCAATGTACTCGTATGTATATGAATAAAATGATGGAGATCTGCCGTTTTGCGCTCATGATAAATACTACTGGATTAATTTCATTTAAATCTTTTACGATTTATTTTTTAGACACATGGCCCTTATCTTAAGAATGCTATATGTTCATTTAATATTATAGTTTTAAAAGTGACCATTTTTATATAGCATACGTGTTCTGTCATGTAGGGTTTTCTTACCATGGATTCTTCGTTCTTCCAGCCTTTTTGATGTTCTTTTCTCTGCACATATAATCCATTGTTAATATAATAAACAACGCAGACGAAATAGCGGGTATCCGCTAGTGATGTAAAAGTTATTGAAACGATATTGTAGTTATGTATCATATATATCATGATAATATAATAATAATTGTTATTATACTATATATATGTACTTATATTTTTCCAACTTTTCTTGCATATATTTTTTTTAAATATTTATCCGATTGAGTAACATTTTCTAAGTTTTAAATTACTTTAAAGTACCTCCATCGGCTCCGAAGAAACTATTCGATTATAAACAGTTATATTTTTATCAACCGTTAAATAGCTAAATTTTTAAAATTCACGAGGCATAGCATGAGAAAATAACAGTTTTTCAGTACCTTATAACGATAGCGTGTGAAAACCCCTTTACATCTTCAGCTAATCACAGATTTCGGAATATACCGCAAACTAATTTGTCAGAACTGTATAAAGGCTTAGTTATCATTAATTATCTCACAGGCTTAATACGGAAAATTTATACCATATGACGTAACATCACGCCTGTAATCCCCGAAGGGGGGTAGGCAGAGGAGTGTAATACACCCCCACGTTTCACTAGTTACGTTCACGTCACATAAAGCATATATACATATTTAAAGCATATCTATGTATTTATATAATTATAATACGTATATAAATACTCAAGAACCAATATGTGGTAGCAAGGTAGGAGAAAGTTCAGAAGCGCGCAAATATTTAACCGAAGGGCGCACGAGGCGGCGTTGGCCACTTTATACCGTATCTAATAACTTGAACCAAATACCTTCCGAAGATACCTAAAGGGATGAAAGAGTTTTCATTTGAAATGTTTTCATCCCCTTACATTGATGTCGTGTTTCTTCACGATATAGAACATTTTTTTCTTAAAGCCGTGTACCGGAATTAGGAATTGGGCGAAGATAGGTTAATAATTATTATGCTTTCATGCTAGGTCTCTTACGGGATAGGTACAAAGCCCAAGTTTCAAGTATTGGTTCCAAACAAATAGTGGCTTTTTGATCAGCAGTCGAGCTTGCAACCACTAGATTCATTAATTAGCAGTCGAGTTATATATTTATCTATTAAAAAAACCCATCTCAATCTTGAACTAGATAAATAAGTAGAATAATAGATAATCCTTTAAAGTTTACACGAGATGGAAGGTTCTGTAATGAACAAAGACAAATTCAATAATATATAGCTTTGTCCTTTAAAACATATTTCTTTCCGGCAACTTTTTTAAACAGCGAAACACTTTTTTCAGAGTTCGACTGAGGACCAACGAAATTAAATTCAGGTCTAATAAGAATTATTTTCCTACTGTCAACATTTTTTTATTTAGCCTAATAAGTAGCTAGATGGGAGACGTGATGGTAAGTGGTCAGCGTCGCCTATAATCACTTGGAACCGTTAGTACGTTGCTCACTTTTTAACAATCCTCTCTTTTTGTCCTTTATCAATGCACAAAATAATTTTGCACTTATTAATACATATATTAAAAATATACATATTTCTCATATAGGAATTGCAATTGTGATCCCCATATGTTTGGTCTAACTGTGAAATTGTCTCTAAACAAACGCAATATTCATTATACTCCGTGCAGGCCGCGAAAACTTGGAGTGGCTCAAGAACACCATACAAATCCCATAGCTCATCTGTTAGAGTGTGCTGAAGAATACCATGTTTTTGTTGCAGTGAGAGCGTGAGGACAATCGCCATGAACGGGGGAGGGATGAAGGGAGGGCGGCGGATTCCCACCCCCATGCCGCCTCCGAAGGATACATCGCATTATCCTAATAGGTAACCGTAAATTTATACACTTTCTTTGACATCGCGATCCTTTGAACCTATGGTAATTCTGTTTCAATGACACGTGTATTACCTTGTCGATTATGGATACCATTTAAAAGCAATACTTCATGTATAATGTGTAGCAGTAATATTATAGTACCTACTGTCTAAACTCTTGTAAGTTTTCTAAATTATAAATTAAAACAATGTATTATCTCACTTTCTTATATATAATGCATGTATACATAGCGCGCCAAAATTACCTAGGATGTTATAATTCAATTCGTTATTCACAAGCACATACGCATTTATAGATTATATATCTGTATTATAGATTATGTATCTGAACAATGCACTACTAACTTGTATAATAAATGTAACTATGCCTAATCTAGCTCTTAATAAAGATTTGCTCTTCACATGACTGTTAATATGTACATAGATTGGCTAATATTATATATTACTAAGGTATACATTATAACACGAAGTTGCAAAGAAGTAAACTAAGCTATTAATGAAATAGGGACGGAAACAGATAAGCTAGACGAAGAAAAAAAAATATCAAATTACATACGAACGAACATACGAACAAACGACTCGATGTCACCAAAATTTGATCTGTTGATAAGTTCTTAACATGTACGATAATTTTATGGCGGGATATTTTTCAATCCAAAATGAGTTAATTAACTAATAAAAAAAAAGTGGATGATTGAATGGAATAAATTCAACTGACAAATAATTTAATCTCGCGGGTAATGGATCGCGAATATTTACTTTATTTGTGACTACACTATGATTAAAAATATAATTAAGAAATCTCTTTGTTAGTAACAATAATTTGAATCGAATTGAGTAGAAATGTTTCTTGGGATTTGACTGGGTCATTACTCCAGATGTAACTGATTTTATTTGCTCAGTCAGTTATTGTGGGTTTGACTACCATCCACTATGAAATGTGGGTATATACCGATAAGCTACGATGGTACAAGTCTTGCCTAGTTTGAAAATATTATTATTGATATTATTAACTTGTTACAGTGTTTATAAAATTTAGCTTCACATAAGACACTGTACTTTTGAAACAGTGTCCCGATAACGCTTGCTCTGTGAGGAGCTGTCAAAGTTTGTTTGGACAGTCCGAAAATATGGATTAGCATGTTATTGAAATGGTTGGCGACAACATTTAATTTAAATATAATTTCGTACATTACACATTTTTAACAACATAGTTGTGTTCCAGTCACGGGTTTCTTTTACAACCGTCATTCCCCGTCTTAGTAAACCGAAAACAGTCGTTCCCACTGTACGTTGGCTATCAGTTTATAATTTACGACATGCTTGGACGTGTACAAACGATATGTAACCGATACTCTTGTCTCTGGCTCAAGGGTATCGCGTGTAAAGCCCTAATTCCTTAAGCTTGTGTGTCGATATTTTGAAACGAACACATACGTTGGAGTGCGCAGACTGTAAGCGATTTTCGACCCTAGAGCCCATGTTTATGGAATCTCGTAGACAGCTTGGAGACGTGTGCGTTCGTGGACATCATGTATAGCTACGTTTATACATTAATGAAAATAGTAATTATATTCGTGGGACAGATTTATAAATGATTCTTTTCCCCTTGTCACTTCTTTGGTCGCATGGGTCTTGGGTATTTACTTTGAGCAGATTAATTTGAGATAGTTCCGTGGGACACTTTTTACTTCATTAATTTTCATTATTACCACCATATTTTTTTACTTTCCGTGGTTGTACACGGTGCTCCACCCACAATAAAATTAAGACAAATATTCCTCATTCAATGTTTAATTAAAGATGAATATGTATGAAAGCTTTGCGGAAAGTAGAAGAGCTGAAAGAAATTTGTCAGAATCGTAACCGCGCCATATTTTTAGTAGTAACTTGAGCCGGTAAATCATTTAATCCTTACTAATATTATGAATACCAAAGTAACTCTGTCTTTCTGTCTGTTTGTCACACTTTCACGCATA
>DWMG01003745.1:0-11582 GCA_018244855.1 Elbella merops
TATTAACCGTCACTTGCACGTTGAAGAAAATATCGTGGGAAAGCAACACACCTTGAAGCTCTCCGTTATATTCTCCAAGTTGTATAAATCTGTAAAGGTGCACTTATGGAACGTGGTGGGATACGGCCTTAGACTTTCTCATTCTGAAACACCTGTGTCTATCAGGAGAACAATGAAATGACTCATAGTATAATGTAGTACCATGTCGCTCTAACGCGCAGTGTACCGGGTTCGGTTACCCATCGGATAGATATCTTAATGATTTTTATTATTATACCATAACGCCAGGTCTGGGTCCTTTGCAGGGTTAGCAGATAGGAGAAACGAGAGCAGAGGCAAGATACTGTAGATCTTCCCTTCTAGTTCTCCTATTTTCCATACTTTAGAGAGCGTTATGTATCCACACAATAATAATATTACACCAATACTCAGAACAGATAACTAAACACGCTTTACGTTTTCCATTCTATCCTCCTTAAAAATAATTTCTTTATTAATGAACTTACAGCTCAAAGAACATTTCTGCAATCTTTATGGTGAAGATTTAACAATACATTTTTGGATTATGTTATATATGTATAAGGAATAAATAGAAATGTTGGTTAATTTACTCGTATGTCAAGTTTGAAGTAAATATGTTTAGTTCTATGTTATATTTTAGGCCTATGTTCAGCAGTGGACAGCTATAGGCTGATGATGATGATGATGATGTTAGTTCTATTCGTATATCAAAAATATTAGCTCTATATAAATCAAGTTAGCGGTGCTGATTGACGTATACATTGCCATGTAGTTAACACTACTGAGAGAATTAATATCAGAAAAGTGTATGCACATTTAGGAATTAGAACGTGTGCAACGAATCTTAAAATTAACTCCCAACCACCTTGATATACTGACATTTGTTCATAACCAGCTACGCGCACATTTCATCGGAATGTACAACATTGGGCACTTTATATACGCTTTTAAAACTGTATTCTATTATTGGGGTTTATTTTAGTCTTGATCTGTAGCTTGATATGCAGTCTTCAACCTTTTTTAGTAGTTTTGTGTAGAGAAGTACTAAAACACATTATTTTAGTGAAATCTTCTGAATTGAGGACTCCAAATACGGATAGATTCCCAGTATAGACCTTTTTCGTTTATATGTATATCGTGTATATGTATTCGTTACCTATATGTCACTAAACCTGGCTGGAAATGAATTGCTTGATGAGGACCCTTCTGCTGTGGAATTTGGCATTCGTGAATACGCTCTTGACAATTAGACGAGACGGGGTGCTTTGTTTCATGCTATAAAGTGACAGAGTAACTGTCACAGACATCATCTACAACTTCCAAGAATTTGTAAGTAAACTGTATGGTCAATTTAAGGACCTTGTTACCCAGTTTAAACATTGAAAACAGGATACATAGAATAAATCTGAATGGGTCCAGAACACAAGATTGATTTTAGAAAGATGGACATCGAATACACGAAAAAAAATTAGAACGTAATGTAACATCACGGCTGAAATCTCCAAAGGAATAGACAGAGGGGTGCAGCACACACCTACGTTTTCCCAATTACGATTACGTCCCACGGTGGAATAGACGGTGAGCCTATTACCATATACCGGGGCTAGATCCAGGCTCCAATTTTTTACCAGAAATTTCTACTAGAAAATATAAATTAGAAAAATTCAATAGTACCTGATCACGTAACCACACATAGTCTTTCAATCAGTAGTCACACCGCGAACTACTCGAAACTATGGGCATAAAAAAAATATATGTTCACGAATTCAGCTTTGCGTAGTCCTAATTCATTTATCGATAAAAGTAAGACCTTGTGAACTATTTGGAAACAGCGTACTCATAACACAACACAGAACAATAAAGCTTAATAATCAGTTGTAATTATGCGCAGAATCTGCAATTATGAAGAATAATGATGGGTAATAACAGTTTCTTGAGGTCGATGTTTCGTGACGAGTGTAGTGAGGTTCATACTGATAATGTTCGCAACATTTCTTGCGACATCGTATTCTATGAATGTTTGCACGAGCAGATTAACTTTCATACGAAGATATAATAATAGTTCTATATGTGTCTACACATACGGTCTCCATTGGAACTTCAGCTGCAAAATTGCAGTTTGGTTACAATTTTTTACCGGTTAACAACATAATTATATCGAAAATGCAAATCTCTTCTGTTTAATTTTTAAACAATTTTTCTCCGTCTCCTACAGTCACAAGCAGTTTTAAAAGTTGCTCTGTTTAGTGCAAATATAAACTGGTAGAGAATATTGCTAGTAATAGAGTCGACCACAAAGTTTGTAAAGATGTAATAAAAAATTAAAAAAAAAAAACTTTAAACCATTATTTCGTTGTTTTAAAACTCTACATATGTAGAGTCATATACATACATGCAAGCATTTAAATTCTACTAAATCTATAGTAGAACTCGGTATATATCAATAGAAAGGCAGCTAGTTCCAGGTGGAAAGGCCATAAATTCATTATGTAGAGACAACTACCCTGTCATGTCGTACACCTCGTGTGTAATGAGACGGAGATACCGCAGTAATTCTATACTTGACTTCGCTAAACGCACTAGCCATACGTGAATTTGTTACTCGGTTATTTGTGCATGTCGCCGTCTTATTATGATATCAGACTTCTGATGAAACACCTACGCTTTTGATTAAGTATCGGCGGACTAATAAATTATTACTTAATGTATTATCATAAACATGTGAAAGCATACAGATGTTTGGCATTGCCTGTTATTTGCCTATCCCATTAGAGACGCGGCTTGATAAAATGATAGTAGTAACGATAATAAAGACGCAATATTTCAGTTATTGGTTAAAAACTGGAACTTATTTAAATGTATGATAAATCCAATTGCAATTGTGTAGGAAACAGATAATAATAAAAAAATGCAGGCTTCATATAATACTTTGATGAACTCATTAAAGTGAATGCACTCGTGTTCTTAATAATTTATAATAAATTATTGTCTTTATTACTTAATATTTTATATGTAGTTCCTTATACATATTTTAAAACATCATATAAAGCAACTACATTTCAGTTTTACTGTTATTGTATTTAATATACTCCACATTTTATTCATCTTTCACTACTCTCAGGACTGACATAACTGGTCGTTTGATGCATTGGTTAGCAAATCGACTACTGAGCCTGTTGTAAAAATATTTTCGTCGAGAAACAAAATATTTCGTTGTAAAATATTTTATTGCGTTTTATTTTGTTATATGTATTTATTTTGTTCTGTACCTGAGTGTAAAATGATCTACATAAGTATATTTCAGACAATATCTGTAGTTTATCTGCTGTCTGGTCATCGTGACACAATGACCAAATTATACAGAATGATCCTGTCCTCTTTGGAATCAGTCGTATGTGGTGTTCACCGTAGATTGTTATTATTCTTATTATACAAGTAATAATTTCTTTTTGTTTTAATTTTTTTTTTAGATACTGGGTTATTGAAAGAATTCTAATTATACTGGGGACACACAATCCCTTCACTTGCAGACCTGATGATATGGTACAGCCTTTTATAGACTATACTATACCTACTCGTAGATTAGGTTTTTGCATCAGTTATTTTCCATCAGTAATAAGCCTTTTATCGCTCCACTGTTAGATGAGGATCATCTTTCAGGAGGCGAAGGGTTAAGACCATACTTTGCCATGATAGCCAAGAGCGGGTTATAGCACTTCTGGAGATAGGCTTCTCCAATAGCACGCCACTGTACTCGATGTTCTGCTCTTCGTTTTCAACCACCACCAGTCACTCTACTTAAATCATCACTACGTCTAGCTTGAAGGTGATAAAAAATATTAAAAAAAGTATACACGAAAAGAATCTCTGTTCCAACATTAAAATGTTCTGTACACGAATTTTCGCTTTCGGTAATTTATATAACGAATGCATTTCGCATGCAGTGCAAAGCGGTCGAATATCAAACGCGTTGTGCAATTACTTATGTGCGACTCGAATACCACGTGTGTGAACTTGCTCGACGTACTCGTTACATGAATCATACATTTTTTTATCGTATGACAGGTTAGCGGTTAGTCGCGATCCTGCGTTATGGTAAGTTGCATTTTAAGAAGGTATGCATGTCTGGTAAAAACATATACAGCCCTGTTTTGGGGTGTATACACTGTCTGTGTGATGACTACGTTAATATATTTCTTTTTTGAATAGGTTATTTTTTATCCGCATATTTTATATATGTACGAGTCTCGAATACGTGAATACGTGGCTTTCAACACTTTAAAGAGTGAACAATCTACATACATTTATTAATAAAAATTCATCATACAACCCCATCAGACAGGGCGCGATGGCGCTCCTGGGGGAGGTCTATGTCCAGCTGTGGACTGAAACAGGCCGGTGATGTGTGATGATGTGATGATACAACCCCATCATTTCTAGGAAGAGTAGAGATTTATTTATTGCAATGTGTTCAGTTTCATTCGAGTGTATCTCACCTGTCCCGTAAGGAACCGTCAGTTTATCAAATTAAATTATTATATTAAGGCGTCACAGTGCAGCAAGATATATTTGTATTTCTTTATTCTCTCTACAGTACCTACCTATATGCAGAATATTTAATCACTGTAACACTTAAATTTTATGAGCTTTCCACCAAATCGGCTAAGTTTATGTAAGTTAAGTTAACTTATGTTTAAGTTCAGTTATCATTATACATTAGATGAGTACAGATTAACAAATGTATTTGTGAATTTACTTTATATATTTATTTCTCATATAAGTGACTTATATGAAGAAGAAAAAGGAGAAGACAAGTGACTTATTTTCTTTTTGAAAATAAATATCTATAGATAAACATTATCATTCCACACTTGTAACACATTTCACCGAATTTTGACACATATCCCATGTTGAACAGTCGATTACAATCTCTTATCCACTCATTTCTCTGCGTTATATCATATCTGGTTCACATTGATAACTCAATAGAAAGCCTGTTTATTATGTGCTTTAATTATGTCACATTTGAACACCGTGATACGAACGAGTTCCGTTTCGCAAGTGACAGAGTGAGAGGGCGTGGTGCGCGCGGGTCATGTGGGACAAAGCTCGTATATATGTATGTGAACGAGTTTATCCAATGTAGTTTATTGAACAGCATCGTTACTTAGTCGTAAGGTAAGTGTAACATTCGCGTTACACGTGATAACTTTAAGGAACTAAGTACCGCACGGCAATTTGAGAATTGTTTGAACTGTGAAGCAATTTTTTTTGAAACAATTTGTATATTCGTCTGAATGGTATTAAAGTTAGTCCATGCGTGTGCTGGAAATCTTAAACCTCATACAGTAACGTGTTTTTGTAACCAATTTAGAATCATCTTCGTCATTATTATCATCATCATCATCATCATAATCATTATTATCATCATCATAATCATAATCATTATCATCATAATTATTATCATCATCATCATAATCATTACCATCATCATCATAATCATTATCATCATCATCATAATCATTATCATCATCATAATAATCATTATCATCATCATCATAATCATTACCATCATCATCATAATCATAATCATTATCATCATCATCATAATCATTATCATCATCATAATAATCATTATCATCATCATCATAATCATTATTATCATCATCATCATTATCATAATCATTATCATCATCATAATCATTATCATCATCATCATAATCATTATCATCATTAGCCTATTTCAATCCACTGCTGAACATAGGCCTCCTCCAATCAGCGCCATTGTGCCGTATCCTCGACTTGCACCTATCTTCTGCTTGCAGCTTTTCACAGATCGTCATCCCACCTGGCCCGAGAGAGTAATTAGAATATTAGTCTGATAAAATATACAAATACTTTTAATTCCTGTTACCAATCAAGGGGTGAAAGGGGTTCCAACCACCAATGCTCTCATCCCTATAAATAAACGACTGCTTGTATTTTTTTATGGGCAACAACAGCCTTTGGTGAATATGGCCTGGTAGTTCGCTAGTCGTATAAAAACGGTAAATGTAACATACAAAACTTTATATGCAACGCTGATACATGTGTGACGTTCGTTACCTCACACAACACAATATTACATAATAAATAGCCTAATGAGAAAAATTTTTCGTTTACGTGAACATTTTATATACGACCAATTAGTGTTATCCGAGGTGATATAAAACTAATGTGTTGTTTGTATGCTACGGTTGCGCGTATCTAAGGAAACGATCTGAGATATATATTTATTAGACTGGACATTTTAAGTAACTTTTACTGGATTTTAAATGTATTGTTACGTGTATATCTACGTTTTGAGTCAGTAATCAGGT
The DNA here is from genome assembly GCA_018244855.1 of Elbella merops. NCBI lineage: Eukaryota > Metazoa > Arthropoda > Insecta > Lepidoptera > Hesperiidae > Elbella > Elbella merops. The sequence continues at coordinate 6,381 of DWMG01003745.1, forward strand.
GCAATACAAATGTAGCCAATTAAAAAAAGAACTATAATTTCTGTTAATTTGAAAATTGTATTTATTTGTACACTGTACTGGCAACCCTAAATTGACTTTCCCAGCACGTTGCAATTTCTACTTATATTATAAAATAAAATCTTCGAAGGATAATTTTATAAACTACGTAATCAAAATGCCTACATATATAACAATTTGCAAGCTGCGGTGGCAACCCTAAATACATATACGAGTATGTGGCCAGCATGTGGCAGCAGACCAGAGGAACGACAAACCTAACAAGATAATTGGTAACACCTGGGTTAGATAAGTGGAAGACCGAGGGATGAAATATCGTGATGATAATAATAAATTATGCTTCTAGTTCTTATCAGGGAAAAATTCATTATACATAATTAGTATATACACTGTACGGAAGTTTCGTGCCTTGATATTAGAAAGTAAAGTTGTTAAAACTTAATTAGAACGCTTCAAACGACTAACTTTTGAAGACTGTTAATATCTTGACACTGAACATTACTTTAATCGAACACGGTAGCGATGTTACTAATAGTCTTTAAGACTAACCATTAATTGGCTATTGTTGAGTTGAAGTTCGTTTAATTATTAGTGAGATCGGTTACTATTGATCAAATCTAACTTAAGTTGATCTATGGAAAGTGTTTACCAGGCTTACAACCTATACCATGAAGGGCGTACAGGTACCTGGTGAAACGTGAAGGTGTACTACGGTCCTCTGCCTTCCCTTCAGGGATTAAAGGTATAATGTTACGTTTGTTATACCAGACGGTTTTGGGAAAAATTGACGCAGTTGCATATCTTGATAGTTGGATTTTGGTAACCTTCGTATTACAATGTTAACAATACTTAGTTTAAGTCATTCTTTGTCTATTTTTGATTCGGAATCATGAATAGATTCTTCAGTATTATTTATATAAACAGATTTTGATATTATCAAGTTAACAATTTCTTTCTTAGACAGGTAATACATGGAGATTTAAAATTAGAGAAGCGACGGAAATAAATAGTAACTATATTTTATTGTTTCTTATATGCTAAAACAAAATGTGGTCTTGCGAAAATTATAAAACGCTTTACATCGTTTGGACATGTAACCGTCTTATAATATTTTCTACAAGACGACTAAAACAACAATTAACTCTATAATTATAATTAAATAAATAAAAAAGCAGTAGTTCTCTAAGCGGCCGCTAGGAGGCGTACTTGTTGCCCACGTGGTGGCGGACGCCCCATTTGTAGTTGGCGTTTTTGTCAGTTTTCACAAACGTATGCACGGGGCCGGTGACTCCACTGGTCTCCTTCCCGTGGGAATGGTCATCATAGTCCTCGTGGTCCCGCTTCGGTCTTTGCCGTTGTGGTTCTGCTTGGTAAACTGGCTCTGAAGAAGGAAGAAGATATAAATGTGTATTTTGATTATTTCAACATTTTCTCTTTATCCGTGGCAACGATAACTGAAACTTATAGAAAATAAGAAGTTTCATTCCATTATTTCGTTAAGTTGAATATTTTTTACTGATATAGAAATATCTCCTTGCTTGGTAGACCCTGTATATGTCTGGTATACCGACAGAGACAGTGATATAGGATAAGAAATCTCCTATGCCAATCTCCTTTGACAAACGACAGACAATTGCTCGGATTATAAAACATGACTGCTGAACCGCAGAGGTTCAATTCCCATCTAGGTCAAATATTAGTATAGTAAATTCGAGAATTTTTGATGTCTGAATATAAAATTATGCAAATAATTACCAAGTTTTAGAAGTTGACTGGTCGTCATAATATAAGCTGTGTCTAATTTAAGAGCAGTTAAGATAAGATCAGATTATATTATTATTATTATTATTGAACCATTTTCGTATACTTACTATGAATTTTATGTGGCGATGGGTGAGAAGCGTATCTGGTCACTCTTATTGGCTGGTGCTGTACTCTGTGGACTGGGTAGAACGGCGCAGACCACGCTGACACTGACATTACGGTGCATGCTAGAAGTATCTGCAAGGAAATGGACATTTTAGATTTTACGTTCGTTTGTGTTGTTCAGATTTTTTCTTTCGCTTAACAGTACACATTTTCAGATATAATCTACTTTTTTACAGCAGACTTTATCTGCAATGATGGTACAGATCTACCGGCATGTTGGCATCACTTTTCATCCTATATGATACGTCATAACAGAGACCTTCCCTATTACGTGTAATACAACAGATTAAAACGACAAAATTTATAGTAATTTAAATCATTAGAAAAATATTAAGTCGTTCGTTCTTATGCATTAACTTTCGAATATTTAAAAGCGGTCATTCTTGATTTTATCGGATCCAAAGTTGAGATTAAACTTTAAAAATCTGATTAAACTGCTTTAACAATAACGGTGTTAGACTACTCGCTCCATTTATCCAGATGTTGGTCCCATATTTGTGGGAATTTCAAATAATTCTATGGAACTACTCTTGTAAAACATATTCTTGTGCACTATAAATAAATTCACAAACAGTATGGAGTTTATTGACATTGTTTCCGGGCATTGGAAATATGATAATCCTGATGACTGACCAGAGGGCGCTGTTGGCTAAGAAATTCGAATGTACATATATCAAACAGATATCATTTAAAACCAGTTTAATATCATTTACACTTACGCATTACTTGTTCTGCGACGTGTTATATAATGAAATGAAAAATTATAGCTCCCGTTTGTTACTTGTTGGATACATTTCGCGATTATGTAAATCGTCATTATATAATCGTGACAAGATCTAACAGATCCATGAACAAGTGAACTGTGTTTTATATGAAATTGATTATAACTAAAACGTTCAAACGCAGTAAGTTTGTAAGATTTAATCAATTATTTATAAAACTAAATACGCTTCCTTTACAGATCAAAATAACAGTGGGCAATTTGTAAATATTCACAGCTAGTCTTAATTATGTAATAATAGCTTTAAGACCAGTATAATATTATGAAATTACATTTGGAGTAAATTCGCCCATGAATTATTACTGATTTATCAATATTTGTGCAAATATTTACACTTAAAAAGTATCTGCGCAATAAAAGACAGTCTATCAGATCACGGTCGTGGTCTTGTCGTTATTTTTATGAAACATAATATAATCTTTCCTTAATGGGCTAAATGCAATAAATAAAATTAACTGTCATTTTTATAACGAATAAAAAGAGCACAGGAGTTTCTGCTGTTACTAAACTATTATCCTAACCAGGTAGGACAGGTACTGGATGATGGAGGAGTCAGTTTTCGTAGCCAGCGTGGGCATACGAAGAGCGTGATGATTGTAGAATCACTTTAGATCTGTGGCGATAAATATATTTTGCACTCGGTGCTCTCTGCTTACTCCGTTAGGGATCATGCGTGATTATATAAAAAATAAAATAATATTATTGCGATAGCTTCAGATCGAGTTCAATCTAGCTCTCGCAAATGATCATTGATATTACTAACGGTTTTTAGAACGGATGTGAGCGAAATTATCTCCAACATCGTGTCTAATGACTCATCTGCTACTTTCTTAATGGACGATAATGAACGTTGGCGATCAGCAACCTTGATCTGTGAGGTTATCTGGAATCTATAATTACAAAATAATAACTTTCAATGTTACATTTTTAAACATGACTTACATAACCGAAAGGCTCTATAAATTGTACCTACTTATTAGGTTTGAAAATAGAATATTCTTTTTTGTGTTAGGTTTTTTTCGCGTAATTCCATAATGGCAATTGGATTATAATCTAATGTGATTTCATACGTTTTTTATTTGTCCCGTTGTATTTAAAAAATATAATATGTGGGAGTGTACTAAACACCTCAAACTACATTGCTTAGGATTACAGGCGCGATGTTATATAAAAAACGTGCAGAGGTGACCACGTCTGCTTGATATATCCATCAATTTTATAACTCAATTTTTATCGCCTAACACATTTAAAAAAATTAAATTAAGGCATTTAAAAACGCTACTCATTTACTCGCATGTCTAGAAAATTCTAATTTAATTTAAATAATTCAATATTCATATTATGCATTATACTACATGAATTGATGTTTATTGTTTATGTAATTTCAAATATCTTTACAAGTTAAATTTTATTAGATTAGATTAGAATTTACATTCGTTTCGGACTTATGATTGAGTTAATAGAAATACTTCATGTAAAACATATTATAAAATTGCAGTAATTTTTTAAATATATGTATGGAATCCATTCATATAATCTGTTTATTGGTTTTTATTTAATAATAATTGCTATAAAAGTTGGTAAATATTAACCTGTATTAAAATACAACAAACTAAATTAAGAACAGAATAAAATTACAAAACCATTTCAATAATGTTATATAAATAATTATTCATAAATCGTTACCAAAAAATACGAGTATGTTTAATATCTTTATCTTACCAAATCGCGTAATAAAACTGCACTTACCAAAGTGTGGCAATCCATAACGCTTTTTGGCGGCAACAGTGACCGGCACGATGTCCATCTGTCTCTTATAAACAAGAAAGAAAAGGTTTTTGAACACTTTCTAGTCGATTTTACGCTTCATTGCTTAGATTCGCTCCAGATGCCATAATACAATACAAACGGAAGAATCGTTTGGTTTTAACACGCAGGAATTAGAAAAAAAAAGAAAATTAAAACAATGTTGACATAGATAAATTATCTAAGTTTTTATGGTTAGTTGAAGTGTAAATTCTATATGAAAATCGGTGATAGATTTGTTTGTCAACGGATGTACCGGATTGTACCGGATGCTCACATTCTAAATGTATTTTAATGCATTTAAATCAAATCTTATAGGTACTTATCTTTGTACTTAAATGTTGTGTATGCTTCTCAATGTAGCTTTTTCTATATAAAAAGAATAACCAAGGCGTGTTAAGAAGATTTGATGTTAATTTTCCTTGGCATATTAAAAACTAAAGTGACATTTATAAAATTTTGCTCTATGAAATAAAAATGCCAGTAGTAAAAAACAATAGTTTAAGTATTGTTAAACCACTTAATTTAATCATAACTTAATCATTGTTTTAGGAGGCCTTGCCACTTTGCAACAATTAAGAATCAAGATCTGACCTTTAGGGAGATTAATAAATTCGCTCAGCAGATAAATAAAATGTGTCTGTGACCTTAAAATACCGTCCCACAAT
>DWMG01003746.1:0-11581 GCA_018244855.1 Elbella merops
CATATATATAATTACTATATTAAGAATTAAATTACGAAGAGTGTAAATATATTCGTATAAAATCTAAAAGCGTACGTTCTAAAATAGTTAGTGAGCTTTCAACAGCAATATACATATTTATATATATTTAAGAGTCATATAACATTAACGTTTATGATAGATAAAAAAACCTTTATTATTATTATTATATTATCAGGTCAGGTCCCTTTCGGGATTATCAGGCGATACCACTTAGTTAGAGGCTGGATTTTAGAGAGGCATATGTCCAGCAGTGGGTTGAAATATGCTGATAATGGTGATGATGATGCGATACCAATTGAGAAATATCTTCATCTTTGCAGACCTGACATGCCTCTTTTGCCGTCATTACTCTCCATAGAAATAAAGTGATTATACTCGTATATTGTTTATTGTTGGTGGTACCTATATCTTGTTTTTTATAATTAATCAATTTATATTTCACGTTATAATTTTTACCATACAGTTCTTAATTAATTCTAATTTTATTCTCAATACCGTTGTCATGCAGTGTATATATTCTTATATATGTATGTTTACAAAACGATTTCCATTCTCTACAATAACAGTAATGTAATTTTTTTAAAACATGGTGCTAACCATGGTTTAAAAAATTCAGTTTTTTCAAACTTACATTCTTAAAAACGTTCCAAATTATTATTCTAAATATCTCATTGTGTGTAAATGATTCAATAAATGTAGAGTTACCTTTGTGCATTATGGTTGAAAACCTTTGTTCATTATTTTTGAAATTAAGAATGTAACTATATACGAGTACATTCCACACGGCCACAGTTTGAGCACATTTATTAAAAGGCTTGTTACCTAAGATCGTAATGACAAATTCAAAGTTAGATTCATTTTTATTCTTCTTCATGTCAATCATTAACTGTGTAAAAGTACATTTGGCCTCGTCATCATTAAACTTATCAACATTTCTTTATTTCGCTCGGGTCTCTTCTCAGAATAGGAAGAGTCAAGGCTTATATCGGTTAAAAATACCGTAACCTAGGTAAACCTATATAAATACCTATTTCTGTAGTTGGATATTTCGAATTTTTCATTTTGGATAGCGTGTAGTGAACGATATATAAAATTTATTAGCGCTTAAGTTACATATCGGATATGAAAACATCGTTAAAACATTCTAGTCACTTTAGAATACACAGTAGAAATCTACAATGTATATAAACGTACCTATCTTATTAGACAATAACACTATTTGAAAATTCGAAAATTTAAACTATCTTATTTACGTATATTATATCGTATCTTAAAAAAGGAAAAAAGTATATCTATAACTGTATTTTATGATATAACATATAAAATATTTAAATATACCTACGCATAAAAATATTTATCATATATTATATTATACGTTAATATGTAGAGTCGTAAAAACCTATTCGAAATTGAAATGTAAGCTTATTAAATGTACATGTATTTATCGAGAGAATTGTATAGAGACAGTCGTATAAATGGAATAATGGAAAAAATCCGCTTCACGGCGTAGAATATACGTAGGGTATGACGTCATTTATTTATTAATTTAACTGAAAAATGATCATAATCTATATATGTGTATTCTTATTTCATTTGCTCTTTATTTCATTTTCTAGTAATATGTATGATTAGAAACGGCAACATTTTATTGAAATAGTTATTCAATAGTTAACTAAATGTGTTTATCATTGTAACTACTATTTAATTCTATGAAAGATTAGTGAGTAGACTTAATAAATGAGTTATTTATTCTAGATGTAGACAACTGTGTTACAGGTTATAGAAGAAGGTACGAAAAAAAATGTTGCAACGCCATATAATGTGAAACACGCCTTACAATATTAATCAAAGTCAACATGTAATCGCATAAACCACGCCTCTATATCGAGAAATATTATAAGCTCTATAAATTTTAGAAAAAAGTTTAAACACTTTATAAAATATGCTGTAAGCTATTTCACGCGTTTTGAGTAATATTGTCATTTGGTTTTACTTTAATACTATTAGAGTCTTGCCCTAAGAAACTGTAACTGTGAATGCACTGTTAGTGAAAATCTATGAAATAAAATGTTTCTTTCGTATACGTGATTTTTATTGGAATATTCCAGTTCGATTTTCATTTTATCCTTTCCTCTAATTGTAATATTTCTCTTTAATAACTTGTATATTATCTCAGCGTTTTTGTGACTAGTAATTACGAAATAACCATAAAATAGAGATAATAAAATAATAAAGTGACATTAATTTCAATTTGTTGTTACGGTTATTTAAATAATTAATTTTAGAAACCTTGGACCTGATTAATAATCCATTTCCAGTCATCAGATGGAATTCACAACAAAACATTAAACCCATCCACAGTTTCCATCCATTACGTCCACAACATCCATAGAATCTCTAGGGATAACACTGTATTAAAAAGTTGTGCTCTACGAGTATGTAGTAGAGTTGTTAGAAATGGTGCAAGCTTTTTATACAACGTTGTAAAATAATAAAACTTAAACGAAAACAATTCGGTACATACACAGTATTACTGACTATAGAAGCAAAGAATAACATGAAGAATCCCACGAACTTTTTAATATATTTATACGTCTTCTCCAATTCTCTAAGGCATGTAGAGTCTGAGCATAACCTTAATATTATTTAAATAATAATAATAATCGACCCATTATAATTATTATTCTACTGTTGGGATATGGGTCTCCTCTTATATTGAGAGGGTTAAGGCCGTAGTCTGCCACGCTGGCCAAGTGCGGGTTGGCAGATTATTGGCAGGTATATTATTTAATGATCAAAATTTACATATACATTCAATAAAGTGAAGCCGAATTTTGACAACCGATCCATTGCCAGTAATTATTATTAATGCAGCTAAATATTATTAGATATTGGTATTCGCAAAAATACATTTGTATCAATTTATGACTATATGAGTAAATAAAAATTCCAGGGCTACGGGCTAAAAGGGCTACCCCCAATACGACCTGTTTTGTAAAACCAATAAAACAAAATAAATGGGTCAGACGCAACCTCGCCTCGGGCGGAAGGTCCCACAATCTTGTCTTTATTGTTGTTGATCTATAAACTACGTAGATTCAAATATCTGGGGGACTTCAAATTGGAACGTCACAATGTTCCAATCTAACAACTTCAATTTTGGAATGTTTTAGAATCATTTCACTAAGCGCATAATTGTTAAAAATTATACTAGATGAGGTAAAAAAACAAAAATGTTCGAAAATGGAATAACGAAAAACATACTCAGACGTGTCTGTGTACATAATTGTGACTTTAGTTTTCTAAAACTGTCTGTATTTGGTATGTTCGGAGAAAGTGCCAATGAAACGGAATATGGTTTTTGGCATCCAGTTATGCCAGCCAATTTGCAGATAACGTCAGCTCAACGAATATTTTCCAATTTACTTCAAGGTCTCCACCGAATAAACATTTGGCGCGAATAAACATTTACCTACATATATCTGATCTGTTCGTAAAATCACACAATCATAAGTAGATACTTCTTTAACTTGTAATATGTACATTTTGAGTAATACCTGTCGCTGAAAACAGGTATAGAACGCATCAAAAAAAGCGCTTTTCGTCTTTGGTACAATCTAACTGATAGTAAAGCGGGCAGGTCAAGATATAACTAAGTTTTTAAGCCATAACCAAAGTCTTTCGTGGAATAAATGAAGGAAGGAAAAAATGATGGTGATGATGATGATAAAAAACCATCTAGGGACAGAATAATCTTACCCCATACAGTTTTCTTGATATCATAACAGAATAACACAGTTAAAAGGCTGTAAATAAAAAAAAGAACAGGTCATATAGTATGCTAACGTACATTGGCATTCTATACTTAGATTTACATGATGTTTACTGCTGTCATTTCATTTATTACGAAGTTAATTTGAAGAGCAACATACAAAAATAGGAATCAGTAAATATTAGCGTCAAAGGAGTACATAGAAGGAGAATCAACTTCAATTCATTTTCATGCCAGTGATTGTTTGTTCCCGTCTTATTTACAATTACATTACAGGGGGAACAATAAAATGTAACCCAATTTCTCTCATGTTCATAAGAACACACTTGATTAAACATCATTTGCTTTCTTTCAATAACATATTACGTTCCCTCTCCTGTTTCCTGCCGGAATGAGAGAGGCTACAGCTGATGACTATTATTTTGGCTGTACGCTTGTTGTTAAGCCTCCTACACCGTGGAAAATATTATAGTGAAGATTCAGGAGTGCAGGTTTCCAAGGTAGTTTTCCTTTTACTACAAGAAAAGCTACAGTCAAATTATCCTAAACACGCACATAACTTCATTGAGAAAGTCTTAACCGGGTCTTGTCATAAATGCGTGCGGGACATTAAAAGTAGAGTCCCGGGACGGAAAGCAAAATCGTTAATACTCACCAGACACTACTGTTTTAAATAATATAATTACTATATGCTTCATAAATCTGTTTGTTGCATTGTAAAAAAATACTGCAATTAATAACATTACAATGCTTATTTTATTGATTTTGTAATATTTAAAAATAAAAATAAAAATAACCTCAAGCCTGTAAACCCCGAAGGGGTACGTAGAGGAGTGTTAACACTCCCACTTTACGTTTACGTCCCATGAAATAGGTGGTGAGTCTATTGCCATACACCGGGCACAGATCCAGACTCGGAGTCACTACTATAAATAAAAAAAATATTACATAAAAAAAATCTCTGAGGCGCGTGATGTCTGCCAACTCATACACGGTCAGCGTGGCAAACTTCGGCCTTAACCTTCTCATTCCGGGAAGAGATCACGTTACCAAAAGTGGAATCATAAAACGGTCGCCAAAAAATAAGTATCGTTTTGTATTACATTTTGAACTTTTGGAGCTTCGGCACGCGGCGAGTGGGTAATATAACTATAGCATACATACATAATATGGTGTTAGGGAAAAAATATACCACGCGTACACTTTACATGTCGTTATTCACAGTAATAAGTACTGTAGATTTAATAGCACATTTTTATCCAGTAACATAATTGTTGGTATGGCGCCGGCGATAATGGTACTCGTATGAAAAATTAATAACAGCTTGCTGGTGATATACGAGTAATTGTATATGGGAGTTCTCGTGGCCTCGACGCGGTGACAAATTTCAAGCGAACTGTAAAGCTAAGTATATCGAGGTTTGTTGAGTTTCGAATGAATCCTCTTGAAGTATATTGTATAGCTTTTTGTCTGGGTATTAGTGAAATCCGACTGCTGAGCCGGGAGTCTTCGGCCCGATTTTCACCCCGTTAAATATTTTGTGATGGGGCAAGTATTTGTTTTGTGTGTGGGCGTGATAAAGATATCTTTATAAGTATTTTTGTACGTTGTCTATTAGCCGTCTGGTTCAATAACTTCTCTTTAGGCTTAGTTTCCCATCAAATGGCATATGTGAAGATGTCCTCAGAACGATTTCTTTTCAACAAAAGACACCTTAAGAAAGGTTTTCTGTGCTGCTTCGTAATATTCATAGCAGCGTTGAACAACAAACATCGTGGAATATAGTTAACTTTAACAGTGGGTATAACCATTGACAGCTGGGTGGTAAAAGGCTCCATATTGAAAAGTGTAATTTTGAATTCATATATACGAGTACAACAAAAGCATTTTGCGGAAAGTGGAGTGTTTTTAATAGTCCCCTTTTAGTTTTTTTTTTATTAGCATGACTTTTAGTATCGCTCGTGACATTTTAAATTAAAAAAGGTAGCCGTAGCTACCGTGAGTCACAGATCACGGCACACGTATGTACATACATATTACCCGGTAATAGGCGAGGTTTTATTCAACGGGACGGCGATACAATGCAGACAGGTAACACAGTTACCGTGTTCAAAGCGGTAGGCTGTTTAATATGTAAATAGTAGAACGTGCAATCTGTTGTTGGTGCAAAGTACTTATCCTTTCTCGTGTGTTTTCCCCAGTTTAATGTCTTGCTTGCGGCTGAAGTTTATTTATCAGTTATCGTAAAGTTACTAATGTGTTGTAAAAGTTTATATGGGGTTGTCTATATATAAATATATTCGTATACCACCTTGGAATATGTTAAAGGATGAATATATATTGTTTGTGTGCGAACATAATTACTGGAGTGCCCTGAGTACAAGCAAGCCGCGGAGTTCTAGCGATTCTACCTCTGTGCACATTGGGCAAAAATTTAAATAATTATTATTAATTATTTTTGTAATACAAGCATTAAATAGGGGCTTACATTTTGGGGCATGTTACATGACGCAAATAAACACTTAGTCAGATAGTAGAGTTAAAAAAGAAAAAAGGCGAAAGAAAGAAGAAGATAAAAAAAATGTGGTGAGAAGGATTGGTCTTCAATGATTCCTTTAGATATTGCATAGTTTAAACTATTCTTATAGAGGGCAGGATGGTCAGTAAGTGACGTGATACAGTGATACAGTGTGAAGAATTTGTAGAGTGACAGAAATGTGAAAGTATTTGGAGTAGTAGGGATTCAGAAAAACATATAAAACGAATTGGGAAACAAATAGAAATTGAATTGATTTCCGAATATACTAGGGGCTAGTAGGTTTAAATAAAATACGGTACAAGCAGGCAGTCGATCAGAATAACAACTCCGTTGAAGCCAGTTTTATATAATATTCTGAGACGTGGTCATATTTGGGTTGACCAAATATGAACCTAAAATTACAAGGCACTTCTCAGAAACATACAACATGTTACAAATAGCGTTGTTAGCAGTCGAGAGGAGAAGAAAAGTGGGAAAAGCAATTATAATGACAATAAGAGGAAGTTTAAGAACTTCGGTAACGAGTTGGCAGAAGATTGTTAGGAAGCTCTGTCAGTACTTTTATGCAACAGAGCAGCATAGAAATAAAACTAATATAGGAGAATTAAAAAAAGACACAATGAACAACAAAAATGATTAAATGCAGGTGCATTGTTTTCCTACAATAAAGTACTGTCATACACGAATTACTAAAAGGTAGTTAATCAAAAAGGGCAATAAACGAATAAGTAATAACTAATTCCACTAAAAGCCTTAGAAACTTATTAACTAAGTGACAATAAGTCACTTCTCGCAAAGAACTCTAATTGTGAAGTTGTTAACTATTGATTCATATATTTTTAGTTTAATTCTCAGAGGTATATGTATAATCTTAGTGAGTGGTATAAATGGCACGCTAAGGTTGAATGTATTGTTGGCGTAGGTGTCATCGTTGGAGAGTACCAGTCCAGTATTCATGTCTGCGGTATTCTCACGGGAGACTTAATCATGTCTTTGGTTATGTATAGATTTAGCCACATTTTGCCCCTAAGAATATATGCATATAAGAATATATATGTGTGTATACATGTGTGCATATCAGTAACAAAGAAAATATAGTTTGCTACTGGCGTGCCCTATAAATCCTTTCAGTCAAGATAAATTGAACTGGTTTAGAAAAACGCCACGAGCTCTGTAACGACTTGGGGGCAGAAATATGGTGATTGGATACTCTGTATCGGCGTAACGTTTCATCTAAATGTATGGACTTTGTGAACTTGACTTAACAACAGACAATTCGAAATCGCTTTTGGAAATAGATTACGTTTTCCAGTCTTCCGTTTATTGGACTACAATGATATATACTTCATTATACATGATAGATATTATGTATTTCGTGGTTTTCTTAAAACCCCAAAAAACAAAAAAGTTAAATCACGCCTGTAATTCTGGAAAGGTTAGGCAAAGGATTGTAATACACCTACGTTTCACCAAATACGTTTACATCCTACCATGGAAGAAATGTATAGTAGCAGTTCGGAGTCTGCATTTGCGTCCGAGACATAGCAATAGTCTATGATCTAGACCTGTTCCATAGTGAAACGTAAACGGAACTGGTAAAACGAGGGAGTGTACTAGCACTCCTCTGCTTGTCTCTACTCTTCTGCCTGTCAGTAATAATCGATTATAGGGGTGCTGTTAGTTTTTATTAAGTTCTACGCTATTTAGTACTAAAAACTGCACACAAAACTTAAACTCCATTGTTCTGCTTCTGTGAACTAAGTCGAAATTCCTCATGATTTACTAGTACCCATCGCATATACAAATCGGGGCATCTCAGTTCATGCCCATTAAATATAAATGCATACGTTCATCTGTTATGCATCCGAATTGGAATCATGGACGAACTAATCTAACTCCGTCTTGCACTAGTAACATTCCCAGTGCAGTATTAAGTTCTCGCTCTAAGGCGTCCTGGTTTTAACTTCTATGTGGCATCAGTGGACTCGTGCCGGAATTCTGTTGTTCGGTTGGTTTATTCTTGTCTCGTACTTGTTCGATATGGAATGGACTTCGTTCTTAAGACTATGAGATACATGGAGTTTTTCTAAAAGTTTATAGGATTCTCCAGTGAGTAATGTGTGTAGACGTTTTGTGAATACAGAATTCTTATAAGTACCTACCTGAGCCTACCGACGAAGAACCGAAGTCGAAGACATTGGTACGAGGATCATGAGATTAAAATGGCAGTGGGCAGGGCATGTGGCTCGGAGAGAGGACGGTAGGTGGACCAAGGCACTATCTGAGTGGTGGCCACGACAGGGACGGAGATCGGTAGGCAGACCACCAGCCCGATGGTCGGACCATATTACGAAAACGGTAGGGTCGCAATGGATTCGGGCAGAACAGGACCGAGAAATGTGGCGCAATAAAAGGAGGCCTATACCCAGCAGTAGGGAGATACGGGCTGATTAGATTAGATAGATAGATAGATTAACTAAAAATAAAAATCCACATATACCGTTGCCGGCTTCTTCACGTAAAGTACCTACTTTAAACACTATAAAGTATGAGTAATGTTCTGTGTAAATTAAGTTATTAAACGACAGAAAATATGGCCCACCCCCCACCACGTGCTTGAATGTAACTTAAGCACGTGTAAACAGTATTTTCGTTTAATTATGAGCAACAATGAAAATAGTCACGCCATCTGTTCCACTTTAACCCGGCTGGTTATAATTAACTTCAATTTACCGTTACGATAATAGTCCTTCGAGCTGGATCGCTCTATTTATCCGACAGTTTTCGCTTTAAATGGTTTTACTTTTCAAAAGTTAACGATGTTTGTGTCGTTATTTTCATATTTTCTCCTAACACGACATCGTGTGTTAAGGTGGTTTGTTGAACGAGGTATTAGTTGCCCAAGTCACGTGCCAAGTGTTAGCCGACCCCGATGACTTCATGCCCGTGCTTTGATTGCATAACGTGATGGTAATGATATTCCTCTTGACCCTGTTCAAAGATCGTCTATTGCTTGAAATATATCGTTACATTATCTCTATTCATAAGAAAATAAACAATGGAAAACGAAGAGATTAATTGAAGAGTTTTATTCCACTAATTAATTACCAAGTGGGAATAAATTTTAATTGGAAGAAATTTGTTAACCGATCCAGGCTTCGAGCCACTAGTACAAATTTCAACTAGAAATAAATTCTAAGTTAGAAAAGTCGCACTTGCAACTATTAAACTAACGAGACAAACAACAATCTTTCTTGCTAAGTAATTGGTGTTAAAAATTATAAAAAAAATCAAAATTGAATGTACGTTATATACTGTAAACTAAACGTTAAACAGTATTTAGATTTCATTTGCATTGACTGCTGCATGATTGGTTCTTCTACTTCATTAAATAAAATATATAACGCATTATAACAGTACAACCTGAAGGATTCAACTGAAAACTCGCCAATTATAATTCTGCTATGATTATTTTGTAATAAGCGTTGGGGAGATGAAACGTTGATTAATCCAGGCTGATCCAGGCTTATTTTGAACGTTACTCTCCAAAAAAAGGACAGATCCGAGCGGTACACGTAGGACAATAGCTAGAAATATCTATATATCGCAGCTAGTGACTTAGAAGTATAATAAATGCCGATGATATATGAAACATTTAATAAACCCCAAAGGCTAGGCAGGCAAAAGCTAGGCATAAAATGAATTATTCATCACAAAACTTGAGGAAAAGATTAAATGTAAAAACACAGCCTACAGATTTATGTAGTAGTACATATATATGTAGTAATTGATTCCCCTTTCGAAACTTTTAGGTACATCCCTTTGAATACTGCTGCTATACACTTTTATGTATAACGTTAATAGTAACTAAATATTATATATTGTTTGTAGTTCGGTGAGGATTTCTGCGATTGAATAATGAATTCAAAAAACATATATTAAATGAGGAAAATCTTCGTACAGCGATCTAGAAGTTTTCCTTTTGCCGGATTCTAATTTGTACAGTAAAACATGCTTTAAAAAGAACATCATCTCGGTTTCGTCAATACGCGAAACCTCTTTAGATATATCATATTATCCGGACATCAAAAAACATCTCAGAAATGGGGTCAGTTCGAAAGAAATCTGCAGAACAACCCTTTAATGGAATCCGAGTACCTACTTATAATAATCTGTCCGACCGCCGGCGTGTAACTAACATCAACCGTTTTTCCTGGGTGTAATTTTGTTTTAGTCTAATATTTTAGAAGAACGATTAGTGAAAACACACTATTACACGATACGTTAATGTATGCTCACTTGTTCAGTATCCAGTACTTCTAATATGGAAGAAATTTAATTGTTAATAGTCACTACGCACAAAATATAATTTTCGTGTCATGATGGTAAACGACCGAATCAAGAAAATATCTATTGCATGTGCTTAATGACCTTGTGTTAATTTAAACAAAGAACATTGTTTTTTGTTTTTCTTCTAGATTATCGTACGTGTTACGACCGGTGAATAACTGGGCTAAGGAACTTAATCCTTTTATTGATACCAGCGCATTTTCTGCGATGTTCAATATCTTTTTATAGCCTCCGGCCCTCAAAAGCGCGGCTGTAGTCCAACACTACAGCGTTACTTTGTTATTACGTACTTTTACTTTCATAAAGTAATTAAATGAACGAGGAATGAACGAGTTTAAAGCTTTTTTATCGAAACGAACGTCTTGAAATTTCCTTATTAATTTTAAGATTTATTAACGGCCTGAATAATTCCATTGCTTAATATAAGCCTACCGTAAGAGGTTGTTACTAAAAATCTCCATGCTGGACATCCAAGTTGGGGATCATAAAAATGGTTTCTTGTGCCGTCTACGCTGCTGTCCCAAGGCGACCAAGGCATTTAGCCGAGCCTAGAGAGGCCGCGCCATATTGCGCCCTGCCAGCATTGGACACCTGTACGACTTGCAGTACCTGCCGCAGACCTGTTAACATTTCTCTCCGCAGTTATTATAAAATAATAATAATAAAAATCGACACATTTATCATTCCATTGTTGGAATATGAGTCTCGTCTTATATTGAAAGGGTTAAGGCCATAGTCTACCACCATAGTTATACCATAAGTTATACCACGTTATACCACGTTATACCACCATAGTTATAACACGAGGAGTGCTCTGAAGAATTGTTCGGACTAATACCGCCCACAGATTTTCGCCATCGCCCAACGCGACAAAACCTCCACCCTCATTATTTAAACAG
>DWMG01003747.1:0-11581 GCA_018244855.1 Elbella merops
GGGGTACCTTCTAAAATATGTTTTGGATATAGGAATTTGTTTCCTCTCTGGCAAGCCCACGTTTTACTAGTTCCAATGTGCATTATGCATTTTGAATGATAAATGGAAATATTGTATCAAATCATGTCAAATTTTCGTGTTTCAATTTGATAATGCATTTATGCATGTACCTCCTATAAACTGGCGTGTCGCCGGTCAATATTAAACGCTGCGTAGAAACGAGATGGAGTGTGTCCAGACAGCTGCAACGTCCTATCTGGATAGCTATACTCGTGTTTAATATCGTCTGCGAGGGGTGAAGCAGGGATTTAGGGGCGGTGGGTTCACCGTCTGCAAATCTAATAGGTATTTTAGGGTGGCTGCAGTATTACTGTTTATGAGCCCAGCTATGATTATGCCCCTTTGTGACGTGTGCCAGACAGCCGTGCTGTTTGGGCGCGCTTTAGGTCTATAGGGAACGTTTTTTACTATTCATTATGCGTATCGATTCGTTGGATGTGTTACTTGAACATGAATAATATACATACATAATATATATTATTAATCAACGGTAATGTATGTAACGGTATACTGAAACAAAGGGACTATTGAAATCAGTTAAGATGCTCTGAATCTATGATGTACGCTATATTGAGTCATTGTTTATGAATAGTCTGCATCGATTTATTGGAATCGTAACCATTTTGAATTTAGGTCGCCCTAGCTGGCTATTAAGAGCCAGACAGTCAGTCTGGTCTATTTCAAGGACCATCCAAATGTGGGTGAACATGGAGAGAAAGCGAAAATAAGTCGGAAACTATTGAAACTAGACGGCGAAAATAAGTCTGAGAGTATTGAAAATAGATAAGATTCTAATACACAAGGTTTGCATTAACATGCTTAGACGGTCTCCTTTGTTGTGTTTGTGTATAGTATAAACTTCTTTACTTTATAATTGATTGTGATGTATAGTTATTATTTGCCACGAGGAAGGGATACTCTACGGTCTGAACGGTTTTTTTAACTTTTTGTTCATAGGAGGCGGCTTGAAATTTCAGCTTATTTGATTAACAATTTTACAACAACCTTTATAATGTGAAGCAAATTTTAGCTGACACTTACTGAACTACTACAAGCACTAGTTGACTATGACTAAGGGATAATCTAAAAGATGTATAGCGTAATTTTGTCATCAAGAAGTATATTAAAAACTCTTGTCTAGTGCAAATTTTTTAAATCATAGTTTCTTTATAAAGGGCGGAATAATTGAGTTTCGATGCTATTAAAATGTAAAAGCGTCACAGGACGTAATGGACCGGCGACATCGGCTCCGTCGCATATTCAATTTCCTTTAAAACGCAAAGCCGCAGCGTAGCGCAGTTTAATAGAGTGCGGATCGCTCAGTTTGTAATTTAGTTAAGCTCTTTGTTGGTAACATGTTAATTAGTGACCGTAGTTGCGGCAGTATGCGGTAACTTCATTTTGAACTTAGCTGGGCTGTGAGAAGGACATTTTCTCTATGAGACGAAGAATTCGATTATGGCATGCACATGTTGTCGTCGTCGTGAATATTTTGAACTTAACTTGGGTGCGGAAGGGACATTTTATCTACATATGTGCAAAGGATTCGATTACGGTGTACACATCTTGACTATGGAACGAACATCCTGAATACGGCATGGACATGTTATCTATGACACAGACATTTTGCTTACGACACAGATATTATGATTATGCCACGGACATTGGGCTACGATACGGATATTTGGACTGAGGCGGACGACGCGGCGGATCAATTAATCATTGGTGGCGATGCCTCGTCTGGATAATGAGTTACAGTTGTACTATTCGAGACTGCAAATGGACATACTACATTCCAGGCATCACATTAAATGGATTAATTGGTCGGCATGCATGTTAATGCTTCTTAAGACCACATTGATTTTAATCTTGAGTCGGCAGTTAAGTTTAATATCTGGAACTAAATCGTGTGTCACTAAGAGCATATTACATTTCAATCGTTTCATAAAACCACGTAAACTATAGGTATATTTATGGCTTAAAACATTTTTAAGGTATATTTTATGAATAGGAAGGGTATAATATATTTTAATAAATGAAAAATGAGATATTTATTTATATCAATTTTCACACAAGCGTAATTCGCAATGTGTTCCATCATCAAAAAAACACCATGCGTTATTAAAGTTTTTTTAATTGATAAAACTGAACCGTGGACATTTTGCCCATCGATGCTGCACGTTTATGAGCGAGACAGAAGATTTTTATTATTATTGGCCCAATTGCGTACTACGGAACACGTGCATCGCTAAAGGAGAGGTTTCAGTACCGCATGTACACAGCTTTTAATCAACAACTTGTATAGTATGTCGAGAAATAAAGCATAAAATTTTGTACATTTTTGTCTGTCTACTTTAGATATCGGTCTCAAATTTCATTATTATCATACCATCACGTTAGGTCGGTTACAGTGTAGGCAGTGACCATCGAGTTCCAAATAGATCTATCCTTACAGACCTCTCATGGTTTTTCTACATAATATTATTTAGTCAATAAATTGTAACAACGAATAATAGTATGCCGGAAAGTTTTTAATTGACTTAAAAAGTCACTTTTATTTAAACGTATACACGACCGCTAATTTTTGTCGTATTGTCGTCTGTTGCTAACGTCACAAGCACAATAGGGTGGGTCCTTCTGTATAGACCGACTCCGAGAGCTAAGCAGATTTTGATTGCATTTAAAAAAGGACTTTAACACATCTTAATAAAGTATATTTTAATATGATCTAATTCTGCTTTGATCTTAGATACGGGGCCTATTTAAACGGACCCCAGAACAAAAGGGACTCTAATGCTACCTGCGATTTTTTAATTGTTCCGCGTACGGTGTTATGGATCCTGTCGCAGCATCCCTCTTTATCAAACAATTCTTTTTATTGTTATGGCACGTGTATTTTGGTCAATTTCTAACCAATTTGAATGTGCTTAATATCTAACTGATTTAAATGTATTATGTTCATGGCAACTAAGCTTATAAAAAGACTTCAATACCACTTTACTGTCACAACATTTTTTTTAAATAGGTAGTTTTCATAAATAGCCTAATTGCAATGTGTCTGGATATGCTAATTTATTCATTATATATAATTGTACCGAAATCTCCTATTAAATTTATTTTTGCTAACTCCACTGCATGCTTGCTACTCTACAAATAAATAAGTTTTATGAAACATATACATTTATGTTACATTAATCAGTTGAGGGCCTGTGAAAGGATTTTTTCTACGCTGGCTGAATGTCTACAACAAATATATTACAAAAAAAATACATTTTACTCTGTTGTATGGCCAGAAAAATGCTATGCTCCGCGCTGTCGCGTCTGGCGCGCTGCTGCCGGAGCCGGTGCTGTGGAGCATCCTGGTCCAGCTCACGGCCGCGCTGCGCTCCGTGCACACCGCTGGCCTCGCTTGCAGGTAACCTTCCCTATTTCTCACGATAGCTGTGGGTTCCATGTGTGACTGGATATCTATCCGTGTATTATGATTCCATATGTAGTCATCTTGTTTTCATCATCTCTCAGTCTACTGCTGGGCTGCTCAGCTGATAGGGCTGCTCAAAGATGGGCTAGCTAAGTTATAGTCTCCACGTTGGGCACACGGGTAGAGTTTGCAGAGTAGAGTTTTTCGCACTGCCAACGCTAGGGTTGTTGGCGATCATGGTATGGCGATCATATCTATATATCGTGATATCCCACGATATATAGATATAACTATACATAGTCTTATTGTTTTAATATAAATATTAATACATATTAAATATAAAAATGACGCCCAACACGTTTTCCTTAGAATGTTCATTTTCATCACATAATAGCCGTAATAATCTTGGTGTGAATTAACCTTTGCACTGATATTATGTTTGCCTTATTATATTAACAACGTGTATATTTATTGCAATACAATATAATAAATACATATCTCCTACATCTAATTAATTGGTCTGCAGTAACAATGTACAGGCTCTAATGTGAGCGATAATAGCATCATGTGAATTTTACGTTTTCTACGCGACATAAGTCGAGGTGGTGGCGATATAATGGACGGTATCAAGTCAGTGCCGGGTTGAGGCGAATTACATTTGTTGCGGTCTAGATATCAATTGGTGTAGGAAAATTTATAAGCCTTTGAGATTTTCCATAACAGTTTAAAATACAAATTTGCTTATGACTGTTTAGTACGTATGTTCTAATAGATCGATCTGGCCGCAATACCTCCGGGCGGCGGAAGTACCTTCGAGAAACTGTTAAGAGAGATTGTTCTTACACAGTTTCTTAGTAATACCCCTGACCCCTAGATCTCGATTTGCAGTCTATACAATGTTTATCTAACTCATAATAAGTAAACAAGTTTAACATAAACATTCGCTATCGTGCTGACGAGGCTGGTCAATTTTATATTCCGCTTATGTAAGACGATCTGCAACATTGTGCAAAGTGGCGGACGAGACGTGATAGCATAAAGGAATAATAGATTGATTGACGAAAATAACTCCATGTGAACCGTACGCCTGGACAGCGAACGATACACAAGTGATGCGCCAATCATCCACTTATTTCTGCACATCCGCCCGTTCGCGCGGACACCCAACATGTATCGAGGCGTGGCGACCGCAGCGGACCTACCTACACTCACTTTAGTACATACCCCATCCGTTACTCCACAGCTTCGTATCAATATCATAAAAACAAGGAAGCTCTATTCGCCGCCGCGCAAAGTTCCTATTATTATTATATTAAAATGATTAAAAACTCGTATGCATGCTGATTATATGTAGGCGCGTACAACATTCACTTAAAAACTACACATGTATAGACAAGCATATTAAAACAGCAGACGACACAGAAAAATAATTTAAAATAATTTGCGACTAAAAAACTAACTTAAAATAAAAAAAGAAAATTAAAAAACTAAAAAGGAGAAAAGGAAAATTTCTATCAATGATAGTCATATCAAAAATTATTAAATTGCATTCCATACAGTCGGTATATTCGTTAAACTTTTCCGTCTGTACTCGATTATTGACAGTATACTAAAATTGCAACCGCTCACCGTTTTACCTATGTGACACTGGACATTTATTTCACTGAACAACGATGGTTCCATTACCTAAAGCTTAATATCATTCTGACTCACTAAATATATGTAAATACATACATGGCCCTTGGCTATCGTGAGAATATTACATATTATAATGCCAGGTAACCTCTCCGTTCATGTTGATATGTAGTCTACAGATGTAATATACATTAAAGTTTCGTATTCAGTAGTTATACATGACATAAAATAAACGTAACGCCTGTCTTACTTCGAAGGGATAAGCTCAGTAGTGTAATACATTCCCCTGTTTCACCAGTTGTTTCTCCAGTGTTGTACATCCCACCGTGGAATAAGGGTTGAACTTATTGCTATAGACCGTGAACAATTGCAGAGTTCGTTTTATTAAAGAAATTTTTAAGTTACAAAAACGCAATAATTTTTTGTCCGACTCCAATCCGGGACACCTTGATCAGCACACTCGCTTGCAAAAACTAAAACAACGAATCATTCAAGTAGGTACAGTAACGTTCAGTAGTAATTGTAATAAAAAAGCCTCCTCTTGTAACGGATTCTACGAAGGAGGCGCTGTATTTCCGATCGCATGCCGGCAGCTAATAAATGTTGATGGTTGCATTAATAAACGATAAAATATAGCCACTTTCGATCATTACATCCGGAGTCTCACTTATTGTTGGCCAAATGCCGCGTACGAATTTGTCTTACAATTAATGATACGTTCAATCAAATTGCGTTACATGTTTTTGTTTTCGATATTAACTATAAACAGTGTGTTCGTTATGAATGAATCCGGTGAATTAATACAACTTTTTTCATATTAAACATTGTATACCAGATAATGCGTTTAATTTCGTCGACGTACACACAGTGATAAGCGTCGTACAAAAAAAAACGTAAACATATACAAAGTTCAATTTTGCGATAGTAAATATTGTCGTTTTTCGTATTTGAACTCATATGATATATCGCTTTGTTTTTTTTAAAATTGAAACATTAAACTGTTTTGTTGTGCTGCTTCATCGGATGTACTGTTGCGATTACTATTATTTTTTTATATGGTAAGCTAGAGTAGGGCCGCGATCGCGCCTGTTATAAAACGCGGATGCCTCCCAACATAAACCACACGTGGCTAAGAGAAGCCTATTCACTCTTGGTTTATTATTATCTTACTCTATGTCCATTATGCCCGGAAACACCCGCTGACACAGTCTGATAAGCGTTCCCTGTCTTATTCATTTGGTAGATGTGATATGGGTTGCTTTTTGTTTCCAGAAGCCTCGATCCCTCGAAGGTGATCATGAACGGGTGCCGCGTGCGTATCTCTTGGTGCGCTGCCGCCGACGCGTTGCTGTCCAACGCCAGCGATGTAAATCAGGTACAACTTGGCTGGTGTGTGTACACTTAATACTATAAATTCTACTACAAATATTTTAAATTCCTTCATATTATTATACAAATCTATAAATTCGTCGATTTACATCCTATTTGAATTCTTATAACTTTTTTTGTACCTACTATACTTTTGTTTTCCATATAATGAAGCATTTAAATTAATGCATTAATATATATTTACGCACGCTAATATATTAGCAATTATTGTTCATTTATCAAACGTCGATATTCGAACATTGTTTGCGAGGCATATTGGTAATACGAATATTAAGGCTTCAGGTATAACTTAATGATAAATAAAAATATTTGTGTCGATAGTAAGCGATAAAAATACACGCCTGGTACAGATGCGACGCTCACAATGGTTAACAACTTCCTCGTCCAACTAATTTAACAAACTTCATAACAATGTTCGTGATAAGTTCAATTGCGTTGAGCGTAATTACAAAATTGCTGTCCCTATTGTTCTCGATGTTAACCTATATTTTCTTTCTATGTTGGAAAATTTAAAGCCGATTAATAATTTACTTACATAATTTATTCACAAATACTCACAATTTTCACATTATTGTTTCTAGCCCCAACTAAATACACAAGGTAATAGTATTAATTACTCATAAAGTTACTATTATATGTTTAATTATGTAAACGGTAGTAAAATATCTTTTTTTTTGTAACATCCCAGACGTATTCAGAAGAATATTCTTTGCGAAACAAAGAGTCAGTGATACAGGTGCTGCCATCTCATATGATATTGTTAAAACTGGTAACTAATCTTCCGTTATTTGTTTAAAGTTGTAGTTTATTTTATTGTATTCGCTATTCTTCATAGATTGGCGTTAAATATGCTTTCCTTGGAAAGTGTAGTCTATTGTAAAGTCTGTATAACTGTTTTCTTATTTCTCGTATAAAAAGAATAACTGAATCAATCACGAAATGTCTTATATATTTTTTTATATCCCGTAAGTATTCAAATTTCGTATTAATGCAAACATTCAAGTATCGCAAGCCTAATTTTAACAATTTTTGAAAGGCTTCTGATATTATATATTATTTTTATTTAGATATTGTAGTAAGTACATAACTGGGAAGGAGCAAGTAGCTTTTCATTGGGAATTTCTCTTTCAAAGGTTAAGGAATACAATTACAGATGCTATTTTTAGCAGACTACGGGCACAGAATTCAAATGGACAAAGTAAAAATAAGCTTACATTATTGAATTTATTATTCTTTGTTTCTAATTGCGTCCAAAACTAGACATTCGTACACATTAATAGAAATAATTATATTCATACTTACGCCGTTAATATTATCTTTAATCTCTAATATTATAAATAATAATAATCGACCTGTTTATCATTCGACTGTTGGAATATGGATCTCCTCTCATATCGACAATTAAAAATCAAATTAAATCATTACACACGTATCTCTCAAAGTTTATCCTTTGGGTGCCAATAATCTTTATCGACGGTTACTCGATTATTTTTGTATTGTTACGCCATTTTTTACTGGATGGGCACAGAGCACTAAATGCCATATTGACAGTGTTAATTACAATATTATAGGTAAGGTAGTTTAATAATATTTCTGATTGTGATGTGCACAGGCGCAACAAGACGACTTGACCGCGCTGGGCCGGCTGGCGCTGTCGCTCGCCTGCCGCACCATCCACTGCGACAACCTCGCCGCCTCCATGGACCTGGTCGCGCGCACCTACTCGCCGGACCTCAAAAACTTCATTCTGTATGGACACATTCCATTTTGTTTTAACACCTAAGCCACTGCGCTCTTGGATATATGGGATATAAGTATCGTTTCAATTATTTAATCAAAACCCGCTGGTTTTGGAGCACATAAATGTTAACCCATTTCGGATATATATCTACGATAGATTAATTGTAATGCTAGACATCTAATCACAAGAAATACCTGCTAATACTGCACGTTCCAATCTGCTCCATTTCATAGTACATTGGTTTTCAATCTACTTAACAGTGGGCGCTTTTATAATCTATCGTAGTAATGGTCACCGACACGAGTAAAAAATAAAACGTATGAGATTCATAAAGAGCCATTAGTCTGTCTATACGTTCTCGGTATATCGCGCGTTTGCTGTGGTTCCTGTTAGACGGTTTCGGTTATGTTATGTTGAGAGGGCAGTAGTGAAGTAATGATACGGTGTATTGCTCACCGTGAAGGAAATAAGATAAGTACAGAAGAGTATAATTGGCGTTGTTATCGCCGATCAGCGATTACTTGCAGACAATGAGCGCAGAAGTTAGGAGAAAGCAGAAGAGTTTAGTGTGTAAGTTTGTTCGAGAATAAGTGCCCGTACTCAACACTGTCATGTTATTTGTCCTTTTTATGCATAAGTGACGATAGTAATATCGTGGGACGACACACAAACAACCGTTTGATCCCAAAATAGGCAAGTAATAACATACTCATGAAGACACTGAACAAATACTTTCGCTCGTCGCACAAGTACCTATTTTGTTTGAGAACCGGATCTGGACGTATTGGTTTAGGTTACGCAAACATGTTATAAAAGTTATCTCTAACAAAAAATCTGGCATAAAACTTTCACGATTATTTTTAGACCTGGCGTGATGATACGCCAGGTCCTTTACTGGGTACGAAGTGAGCACCGAGTGCCAAATATCTCTATCCTGATTCTTCCTCATTCATCACTTTCTTCATACACGCACGCCAGCTTCGGAGTTACTAACATACGAAATTCCATATAACTTATAAAAGCGATTCACTCTAATATTATCACAGACAGTCAACGTTGAAGTTTAATTAGTGGCCCTTCCATGCTAACGGTAAATTATAAAAGCGCAATTTATTAGTGCTCTTTAAATAAAATATAATATTTTATTAATTGTTAAAATTAATAATACATATAATAATAGCTGTCTGATGTTGTCTAGGTACTTGCTCTCGACGTCTCAGACTAGACGCACCGTCACGGATCTTATGCCCATGATTGGGGCAAGGTTTTACACACAGGTACATATTGAACTGATATACTTAACTTTTATAACTCTTCTGTTGCTGTCCATCCTATGAAGCACATAATCTCGCTTTGTTTTTTATTATTATTTTGTAACAATTAAAGGCTTATAACCAGGTAGATATGGTTTAAAATAACCACATTATCCAAATATTTTAATTTTTAAACCAAATTGCTGTGGTACTATATTTTTAATTGTAAGACTTAATTGTTATTCAAATACGATATATACATATAATTATGAATACTTATAATGCAATTGCTCTTAATTGAATTGCTCTTGTTAAGACTATTTACATTACAATTTATGTCATTGCTTAATTGAATTTCTCTTGATCAGACTGCTTACTATACAGAATATGTCATTGCTTAATTGAATTTCTCTTGATCAGACTACTTACGATACAATATATATATGTTATTACTTAATTGAATTGCTCTTGATTATTAAAGGCTTTGAATGTTATAATATCGGAATATTCGATTTATATAAACGATTATTGAATGTTGTTTACTCTAACGCGTTAACTTTTGATTAATAACTATATTTATATGCAATACTTACTAGCGTCTGCATCTAATTTCGATATTCCGACATTATTATAAAAATAACTTTCTAACGAAATGCATTTATATTAATTTATTATTAACATTGTATTTTCTTGTATCCTAACACATTCTATAAACTTTATTTTGAAATACTAAAGAGTATTGCTCAGGTGGAGGCCCTAGAGCGCAGAGCTGATGAACTTGAAGATCAGCTTGCTAGGGAATTTGATAATGGGCGCCTCATGCGCATCCTGGTGAAGCTTGGCGTTATTAATGAACGCCCCGAGTGAGTATGCCGGCTTCAATTTTCCACATTAAGTAAATGTTTTAAAACATTTTTCCTTACCTTATTTACTAAAATATACGTATTTAAATAGCCTAGTGGTTTAGAACTTAGCCTGTCATTTCGAGGGTCTTGGGTTCAAATCCAAGGCGCGCACTTTACAAATGTGCGTTATAAGATTAAATATCAACGGTGAAGGAAAACATCATGAGGAAACCTGTACACCTTAGAGCTTATAAAAAAATATTCTCTAAGGCGTGTGAAGACTGCCAACCCGCATTTCGCCAGCGTGGCAGATTATGCCCTTAATCCTCTCATCCTGAGAAGAGACCGGTGTTCCAACAGTGGAATAATAAAATCGTGGAACCGGAAATATTGTTCCATACGCACAGAATCGTGTTTGAACTCAACTGTAGAATCCAACTTAAAATGTGGCTCAAAAACTAACTTGTATCTATCTAATGTATTCTTAATTCGACTATTGGAATATATATAACAGATTAAACATGGACGGCTCCTGGAGCGAGACGGGCGACCGATACATGCTCAAGCTGTTCCGCGATTACATATTCCATTCGGTGACCGAGGATGGTCGCCCCTGGATTGATCTGGCGCATGTCGTCTACTGCCTTAACCAGCTCGATGGCGGTACCAACAACAAGGTGTCCTGTTTCTGTTTATTTAACTTGGTTTCGTTTATACCGCTTAGCCACATGTACCTGATGTTGTTGTAAATATTTGTTTGTTTTTAAAAAATCGTTTCTCTTAGGTGGAGCTGATGTCCCGCGACGAGCAGAGCGTGCTTTTGGTGTCTTACTCCGAGCTGAAGCACTGCCTGAACGCGGCTTTCGACGAGGTGATACAAGCCGCTAATACGGCTCCCTAGCCCTCGACCTCTGGGGATCAATTGCGATCCCCAGAGCAGGCAAAGCCCGCTCACGAGTTTCCTTCTCAAAATGGACCGTCGTATAAGTTAGCTCCCCTATCCTTTCAACTGGCGTCTTCGATGGAGCGCCCTAAGCGTCGCACACGTACGCCGCCGCCGCCGCCGTCGCCGCCGCCGCCGCCCGTGCCGTTGCCGCTGCCGTTGCCGCTGCCGTTGCCGCTGGGGCCGCCCACGGTGCCCATACCGCTGCCGCCGCCACCCCCGGGATCTCATTACTTGTTCTCGTGGCCCGCTCTCGTGCCCTATTGCTATGGATGCACAGTGAATCGGTTCTGC
>DWMG01003748.1:0-11581 GCA_018244855.1 Elbella merops
TAGATTTTCTAGTAGTGGTTCGGAGTCTGGATATGTGTCCGATGCATGGCAATAGGCTCACCACCTATTCCATAGTGAGACGTAAACGTAACTGGTAAAACGTGGGAATGTTCTGTATTCCTCTACCTACCTCTTCGGGAAATACAGGCGTGAAGTTACGTTATAATATTTATGTATCATTTCAGGTACGACAACTGGAAGACTGTAGTTCCCCACAACACAAGGGACAGTAGCGTGGGAACTAAGCATCTTAAAATTGTACTATGTATTCTTTTATAACAATAAATTATTTGACAGCCTTGTTGGTCGAGTGGTAGCAAGCGCGACTGCCGATCGGGAGGCCCTGGGTTCAAATCCCGGGTTGGGAACTAATGGATTTTTTTTCAATTTAAAATTTGTAGTAGTGGCTCGGAGTCTGGATCTGTGCTCGGTATTTGGCAATATATAGAATATAGCGGCTCACCACCTATTCCAAGAGACTTATAACGTAACTGGTGAAACGTGGAAGTGTTGTACACTTTTATGAATACCCCTTCGGGGATTACAGGCGGCATATTACGTTTTTCCTGTATTTTTTGTATAATAACATGTTTTGGCGAACAATGAAAAGTACACCACAGCTACTTCACACAGTTCCCTCTATGCGAGAGTGCACGTGGCAGTGGGCAGACATTATCAACGTTAGAGAACATTGTGCAAATATATAAAAAATACAGTTTTCATCACAATGTTTTTCTTCACCGTTGCAGGAAGTAATATTTAAAGTTCAAACGCACATTTTATGAACCAAAGCAAGGATTTGTAGTGGGAGGGTGAATTCTAAACTAAAGTGCTGTGTATTAAATAGGTCATTTTATATTTGCACAGTAACTCGACAAATACGAAATACTATTACGCTGGTGACGCTAGACCCCGCGGGACTGCATCCGGCGCGCGATCGGCTCCCGGTAATACGGTCTCGAGGAATTCCTCTAATAAAGTTCGCCACGGGAATGAGACTATCAGTTTTTGAACGGCATGTTAAGTTAATATAGTTGTAGCAGGACATGCCGGCTCGGGAAGCCGTCGGTAACTATCAGCGAACTGGCGCAGAAGAGTTGCTTGGTCGTTGACCGTTACTATAAGATTTCTAGACTATAAAACACTCCAAAAAGTTTTTATGATAACTTATAATGAGATTGAAGTAACGAACTTTTAATAGTTACATTTTTAATTATGTAAGTGTTATAGACTAACTCATATATAGTTGAATATACCCGGATGCAAAGACACCATCTCGTCTGCTGAGGAGCCGGCTGGCTGCCAGGGCTCGGGGTAGCTATGCGGTGAGGCATGACGCAGCCGCCCTTCCCCATGCCCTGGGGGCTACACTACCAACACAGGTGGGAACCGACTTAATATACCAACAATTATTCAACAAGATGTAAACTTCCGGGTAGCGGGTAATTTTGCCTGTAAGTCATTAGCGAGACTTCGTCATTTCGAGACCGGCTCTCAAAAAGTTTTTGTGGATATTAATCGCGGATGTAACCGCGTCAACACACGAACGACCGATTTGATCACATATGCACCTCTATTTATATAAGCTGATAAGAATAGCGACAATGCTTTTCGGGAGTATGGCAACCTGTAGGCAAAGAAGCCACATTTGGATATAAACGTTGCACAGTACAGGCATGACTCGCACGTGCCCGCAGGGAGCCCCCGGCGGCGCGGCGTGACCTGCCGCAGCAGTACGGCGCGCTGGGCGTCGCGCCTTCTGCACCCCCCGTGCCCGCCGCCGCTGCCGCGCCCGCCGCTGTGCCCGCCGCCGCGCCGCCGCACGCGCTTTATGCGCCGCGCGCGCAGCTGGACGCGCACCAGACCCATGTGCCGTGAGTACTGCAGTTCGCGGGGCGCGCTCGTAACCGAGCAGCAGCGTGGGCGTGAGAGAGTCGACACCCTGTGATGCTTGCTTCTTATAGCATTAGCATACTCCATTAGTGTTGGTTAAGGTGGTGTAATGCGGTGACCCCACATTCCTACATAACCATTGCCATTCAGCACGCGGCCCTTCCATCTTACCCTGCCACTTGCTTATCGACTAAAGGTGGCCGTTATGAAAATACTTAAAAAACTTTCCTTTTCCATAAAGTAAATTTACTGGTTACACAATAATATTTTATTGTTTTTTGTTTTTCTTGACCTTTCTGTCGGTCTATTGTTGGGACACCGTTCTTCTACCAGAATGGGAGAGTTAAGGCCATAGTCTGCCACGCTGACCAAGTGCGGGGTGACAGACTATACAAGCCTTAGCGATTTTTTTATAAAATCTAAGGCGCACAGGATTCCGCACGATGCTGTCCTTTATCGTTATAGCAAGAGATATTTAATCTGAAAAAGTATATTTTTCCAAAGAGGTGCGCGCCATAGTTATGAAACCCGAACCCCCCAAGGGAGAGCCTAAATACTAAATCACTCGGCTATCGTTGCTTCTATACATAGTACATATTTATTATTTTCATGTTACATGTTTACCATGGACGTTTGTTCATCAGATGCAAGAGTGGAAGCGAAGCAGACTGCCGGCCCGACTACAGGGAGCGCGACTACCGGGAGCACTACCACGTGCACAGGTGAGCCGCAGCACGTGTGTACCGGTACCGGTACCGTGAGGCTACTATTATCAAAACATTTGGAACTTCGGTTCCAAGGTAATGCCAGCATGTGCACTCCGCGGCGGCGACGCGTCCGGGCGTACGTGGAGCGTCGGATAGAACTCGTACTAACTTCACTTAGTTACTAACTGTACCTGTAGGTACATACTAGCAGTCCCAGTCCTGCAGTCCATTAACGTTTTGTAGTACCAACTTGTACTTTTCATCATCATCATCGTCATTATCACCATCAAAGGCCAAAGGCTAGGCTCATTTTGAATGTAAATATTATTGCCAACTACCTGTGTCAGCTGTTGCTCGTTCCGCAAAGTAATTACTTACAACGTCTTATTCGAAAGTCGTCCTGTTCAATGTACAGATTTGACTTACAATAATTTGACTGCAATCGGTACAAAGTATTGCATATCTCGACAACCTCGGGATATTGTGGTGCGTTTGTTTGCATAGTTGCCAGGATTTCACCGGTTTTCAATTTGTATATGAAAACTCGACTCTTAGAGAGATGGTACGCCGGTCACAATATAAGATAAAGTGCCGCAGGAGACGTTCCTGAAATTTGTCGACGAACTCGCGCTCTCCGTCCCGGGGTTGTCTTTTTTATAATCGGCCTACTGGCTAGGTGTGGGGCAACAAACGCCACCAACCCGTGGTGTACATTATAAACAACTATAAGGGGTGCAAGCTTTCGTCGCCATGTTTTTTTTTACCTTTACAGCGAGTGGCATTTAATCTTAAAACGTACAATTTTTCGTGATGAAAAAGATGAGTGCCAGCATTTGAACCCAGCACAATCGTAATGGTGCTTCTATAGTTTACGTAACTGTTGGATCCAATGCAATAAATATTATCGGTAATTTTAATATCCCCTTTATTTCAAAAACATAAAAAAACACTAAGTATTGTATTAAATTCAATGAATATACATATTACGTTCAAATATTTCTTAATATACCTTAAATGATAATTTTATTAATAGGTATATTAAATTTCCCTCTCAATATAAGTATTACCATATGTCATACGAATACGATTATTGCGCTGAGGCACCGCATCGCGAGCGAGGCGCTCTCTACAACTTGTACACAATAAAGCTACATTTTAATTTTTTATTGTGCTCAGACTTAGTTCCACAATATCGCTGAGATAGTTATCTTCATAACTGTAGCAGAAGTTAATTACCAGTATTTTATTAAATATCTGATCAGTTCTGAGACGGCACCACATCAGCGAGCACGATTAGCGCGTGGCGATCATTCGGCTCCGACGGGCGCCGCCCATCGCTCCGCCTTCCTTCTATAAGCTCAATGAGCGGTGTAGTCTCGGCGTGCCCCGCACCGGCCACCGCGCCCGCAAGCTCCTGTAGTGTCAGATACATACACAAAACCTGTTTTGAAAGTAGGCCCTCGAAAAGCCAGTTTTAATTTTTGTGTATTCTACTCTCTTTCATTTCTGTTTTGCCTTTTCCTTCTCTGAGGCGCATGAAATGTGCCAACCCTCGCTAGGCCAGCCTGGTGTGTTGCAGCAGTAAGCCTTCTCATTCCGACAAAGGGTGAAAGGTAATGACAGCTATTGTGAACTACGTCCTATGACCGGCGGCAGTATTGCCACCAGGGGACGGTGTATTGAATAACAATATTGTTCACTTAACCACATTAAAAAACACGTAAGTGATGCGGGCCCCTCCAAGTTCACATTGCCGTGCGGTTAACACTGCAGTTCAGTAACACTGCGGTTAACATTCCTCCATTTGGTTCCGATGTTTCGTGGAATACATTTTCGTCACATTTGTGTCACATATGCTCTTCATCTTCTAAATGCTAAATAGGAATGTCTAGCATTTTTTTCCAGGTTAGTTTCTAAGTTCCCTTATATATTTTTTTAAACCTGTTAGCACCAACTCCACAAGCGCTGCAGTTTACAGTAGATATATTTGAAGCGATGATGCTTTCCTAAACTAGTGAACAGCGATGTTCTGAAACATTTAATGTACTTGTTACTGTTTTGCGGTCTCCAACTTCACGCCGTCTACGTACTCATCACCATCTTGGTCGCCTTCTATAGAAGAGTCTAGGAAATAGAAGGACGACAGCTCTAAACTGTTGTCCTGGACTTGTAGCACTAACCGTCCTCTTCTTCCAAACATGATCATATACCTTTCATATACTAACTCTCTTCTAGATACAGACAACTCAAAAAACTGTGACAACCCGTGGACCCTATTGAGGAAAGAGGTAATTAAATCAAAGTATTCCTCGGTCGACAGAACCTTCCCCATCTCCGGTATCAACCGGTGCTTGTAGTAGTGGGCAACAGCGGACGCGATGTCTCTAAAAGATGGCCAAACTCTCGTCCATTGAAGGGATATAAATTGTTTCAAGCTTTTATACTTGAGCCATACATCAGAGATATCGCGCAGAACTTCAGTTGTGATACTGTCGACCAACAATTTCAATCTGTCTTCAAATGGTTTCAAATCGCTCTCAACTTTTCTCCTGCTCAGTTCGTTGCGTTCCGCCACTTCCTCTCCCACGTACGTCATTATAAAACTAACTAAGCTGATAAAATTTTGAAATGTTACGTCCTTTTCATCGAATTTATCAAATAGCTTGACGACTATTCTTATCACTGTAGAAAAATATGCATCTCCTTGTCTTCGTATCACGCCTATAAGCTTTTTCAAAGTTCTCTTCTGTCCATCTTCCAACCCCTTAAAAAGTGGTGTATTCCACCTTCCCATGCAGATAGCGTCTAAAGTATTCACTTTGAATATATTTAAAAAAGCCGTCCAATGTGTGTCACGCACCTCATTAGGTTCTGCTTTAAATTTAATTTCATTTCTTTTTGGAGGATCTGAACCCGAGCCAGTACCGGTAGCGCCGCTTTTGGATGTACTCTTGATTTTGTTCCGGGCCGTGTTATGATTTTGTGCTGGCTGTCTAGTCCTACGCGTCAGATTGTCAGTGACGGTGGTGCGAGCGAGCGAATGAGTGAGAACCAATTTAAGTAGTAACATTGTTTTCGTCTTTAGCAGTTCTTTTGATACATTTTTTCCTGCTTCCTTACCCATTACATTAATAATCGTTGTTATTGTGTCATTGACAGCTCCACCTCCCAAGCCACCAATCGCATCGCTAGTTACAAAAAATATTAAATTAAACAGAGACTCAGCAGGGACTTTTCCATTTACAACATCCGTTACGACGTCGTCTAGTCCAGCGAGTAATCCCTCCGGAGTGCCAGTAGCAAATGAAGTAAACAGATCAGCTATCACACCAGCCGTCATAGCGCCCGCTGCCACACCCATAGGTCCTCCGACCGCTCCCATTAATCCTCCCGTCAGAACTGCTCCGGATCTTGTCGATTCGTACATTGCTTTGTTACCACCTTCAAAATCTCCTACCATATAGTGAGCTATACCTTTTATGTGTCCTATTACTGGCACCGCATTTAAAAATTTCAAAAACATGTTTCGATCCGTCTATTAAACGTCGTATTGCTTAAACCGAAGTTGTGCTTTTGTAATTTTCTTTATTTACATTCACGAAGCCACCATGTGTGAGAGGCAGGAACATTAGGATCATGAACGACTGTTACACTGCCTTCATCAGAATCAGAATCATCTCGAAGGTCTCTGATAATTTTATCGAGAATAGCGACGCTGTCTTGTATGTTATCTCTTTCGAGCAGGTCTTCCAGTCGCTGCAGCTTGTACCTGATGATGTTTTGCGGAAATCTTCCAAAATAGTCCAAGAGAAATTGCACAGCCGACCTTTTGATGAGAATTGACGTACTCAAGCTAGTGTTGTGGAGGCACGCGGTTCTCTCTACGTTGATCTTCAGCGGTACAAGGGCTTTAGCTATAAGATTTCCGATCAGAACCTTTTGATTGACACAGTATTTGACGTCTTGTTTACCTACTTCGAACAACAACTTAAACGCCCTCTCAGCTTTGGCATTGGTAATCCTGGCCAGCTCCGCGTTGGAGTAGCTGTAGGTTTGCAAGCTTCGTAAGCACGCGAAGAGCTCACTAATTTCTTTCGACATTACACTGATCGTAACCTGAAAACATAATATTTTCTCTCTTTATGATCAACGACAATACGTCGCACGGGCCCGGCTGCCCCGGACCAGGCAGCTGACCAACTACTTATCGTGTGCACAGATTTTGATATATGTACTTATACACCTACGTGTATGTAACTTAATATTGAGACCTTGAATAATTAATTAAATCGAATTCGGAATCGGAATCGAACCCATAACCCCCTAACATAAACCATCGGGTTCACTAACAACTGGACCAATTGAACAAAAACGAATCTACCTTTGTATTAAAAGTATCAGCTTTACAAACAGTCGATGTTAGATGACGAGATCCATAACAAGCTGCCACGGTCTCGTGTTGTACGCCACATGCCCGACACTGCCTACCGCTTCGATGTTTGGATGGCTCTTAGAGGACGCCGTCTCATTCAGCGCTAACCACAATTTTTATACTTTTTGACAAATAGACTTTTTATCTGGTCAATTTATGCAAGATAACTGACGCAGTTTTGATAAAAATGTCGGTATATGTGAGTAAAATATACGTTTATTTGTACATATATAGTTTATCAGCTATGTGTTTAACGCGACACAGTCTCTGCCTAGATTGGAACCAACCGCCCGTGCGCGCGATAGTCCAAGATAATGGTTTATCTATATTGATTTCATTTATCTTCCTTGAAAATTTCAGGCTGTCTTCAAATCTAAGCTAAGTAATGGTGCAATTTCACCATACTTTTTGAAATTCAAAACAGTAATTAGCAAATATATGCAGATATTATACATTTCAAGTCTTCTCTATTTTCAATATAATTTCATCACACTTGAAGGAAACAATATATCACCTTGCCAAGTAATTTTAATAACGTATATTTTTACTATTCTCTCGCGGTCTGTTCAACCGGGTTGTATTTTTTACAATCTGCAAAATTGTACCTTTCGTTGTGAGCGGACTCTCGGCCTTACAGTTTCACCTGTAAACGTGACCATCTGCAGTTTTTATAAATATTGGTTAAATTCACTCACAAGCAGTGTCCGTACCGCCGACGCCGGCCCCCAGCGCGCACTGCACTATCGGTCCTAGTGCACGGGCGAACGCAGCGCGTACAACAAATAAAACGTCGCCCAAGGGCCAATCAGCGCAGCTCATGAACATAATATGTGTACTCATATTAACATTTCGGTGTTTTTTATTATTTTTGCGCGACAAATAGTGAAGTGAGTATTTACAACTGCATCGTAGAAATACAGTGCGCTTGCTCTATTGACTCCTGTGCTCCACAAGCCCCGCAACGGATCAGTGTTGTGCAGGTGCCCGGCGTACGGGAAGTGCGCTGCCGCCACCCCGGAGCCGGAGCCGCGCGACGAGGTGGTGTCCAGCTCGGCCGAGCACCCACCCTGGGGGGACAAACATGGTAAACCCTTTTAACACGAGATAACTTCAACATTGTTGGAACTCGTCTGTACTTAAAAGTCAACTTCAGTAAGCACTTGGCATCAGATAACTTAGGTAGCTAGATAGATATAGCAGATAGCATGAAGGTGACTTAGGAATTAGCAAACTGAAACTGAGACTCCAAATAAGTCTGAATAAGTATGAATTTAGTTTTATATACCTATTAATCTATCTTAAAAGGTTTACTGAATTCCTACAGTGTTTCGATATTATAGCACTACCGTAAAAACCGTTCGCTTGAAAGATTCCCCAACGCAGTATGTATTAGCATTACGTCTTAGCCGAGTTATCAAAGATATCATGTGGCCTATATGACTATGAGTGAGATCCATATCAGAACAAAAAAACGCAATAAAATCCGTTCATTTGTTTAAGAGCTACGTACATGACACACAAAGACGCACACGCACACGCGAGACAAACTTATAACTCGTCTTTTTGCGTCCGTGGGGAAAAACATCAATGCTAATTGAGTTTTAGTACAATATATGCCTTCATTTCTGAATGGTACTTATTTCTGTTGCACGTGCCAGTGAGCAGTTCCCTGTGCCCAAGCTCGTCCTCGTCGCGCGCCGACGCCTCCTCGCCGCACCAGCTGGTGTCCACGACGCACGCGGGTACGTCCACTAGCGACATCTGTTATGAAGTAGAGCGTACCCACAATACGCAGCGTCTACCAGCGCTATCCCGTCTGATACGGTGCTCCCTGAACGATAAATTTCTTGTGTCTACTTATATTCTATATCCATGACGGTCCCGACGAAAGCACCTGAGTCGAGGGCTAGCGGTCACTAGTGTGACGGACTGTTGATACTATTACTGTTGTAGCATTAGCGAACAGTATCTGACTGGAAAGCAATAAGCAATTTAAATGAAAGTAAGGCTATTTGTAAATGCTTCATATGTTTCAATAATATTTCGCATCATCATCATCTACGTAATTTATCGATTCGTTGTTGATGACGTAGGTATTCGTATACGTACGATGCTTGACGAATAACGTCTCAATATGAAAACCCTTACAGCCGCAGGTCGTTTATGCCAATGTAATGTGGTGTGTTACATACGTGTAAATGTTCTTAAAAGGGGCAGCAGACGATTAATGAAAATTTACTCTTCGTTTATTGTTATTCAAATCGTTAGTTAGCTTTAAATGTAACAAAATAAAATGCAATCAGGCGTGAGCGGAAGCGGCGGCGGCGGGGGCGGCGGCGTTGGCGGGCGGCGCGGCGCACTGCAGCTATGGCAGTTCCTCGTGGCGCTACTGGCGGAGGGCGCGCGCTGTGTGGCGTGGACGGGCCGCGGACTGGAGTTCAAGCTTCACGAGCCCGAGGAGGTACCCCCTGACGCCCGCCTACAACCAGCTTAACACTGTACGCGTTGTCCGCGCAGTTATTGCCACCACTGCGCCCATTGATTCACCTTAACACATGAGTTTTTGGTTCCACTTAGGTATATAAAGGTAGAGATCTTGAAAATATTATCTTAGGCATATGAATCCCGCCCACCCGCACTCTGCCAGCGTGCTACACGTCGACATTTGTCCTTTTCAATGTGAGAGCAGACTTTCAACAGTGAAGAAATAAAAAAGGCGGTAATGCCGATACGGCATATTATATGATGTCACGTTAAAACCACAAAGGCAAAAGGTTAAAACCATTAGTCCATAGTGCGTGCCATAAATGGCGCCAGTATAGGTAGGGCACGAGGAGACTGAGCGCGCGCTGTGCAGGTGGCGCGGCGCTGGGGTGCACAGAAGAACCGACCCGCCATGAACTACGACAAGCTGTCGCGCTCGCTGCGCTACTACTACGAGAAGGGCATCATGCAGAAGGTGGCCGGTATGTGTGAAACGAGTTCTCTCTGTACATTGCTCATGAGCTGCCACACTCGTAATAGTAATAATAACTTAATCATTAGCACACCGATACATTACTATTCCTTACGGTTTACACCACACTCGCCAAACAAGCAAGGGTACGTAGCAGAAAACATCAGCCTGTTAGGCAGACTAGTTAGAGACAGTTAGAGACTGTTGCCACACTGGGCCGGAACCTGTCTCGTGGGAGTCACATGTGAAATGCAAAAGAAAAAAAGAAAATTATTACACAAGACAGAGCATGTATACGTGCACAAAATAGTGTGTATAATGACTATATATGTGTGTGTGTGTGCGTGTATACAATAAGCGTCGAACGACCCGCGGACATACGCGCCGCGTGCTATCACGGAGCCATGTCAATTGGTACCGTGGGCAACCGCTCCTATAAGTCCTATAACTTATTAGTTTTATTTTAATTCATACTGTTTTATTAATTAAAGTTAAATATATTCACGTCTGTAATCGGCATACTCATGTGTCTGAAATCGTGTGGTGAAAACCGTTTGTAGAAAATTGTGTTTCACTGTTGATGTGATAATAAATAAATAGACAGTTTGGCCGGTTTGTGGTCCACACAGCTCTCGTCACTAATACGGCCTTGAGTTTGGTAAATCATCGATACACCGGTGGCCGTCGATGTTCGGCCCCTAAAATAAGAATGTTAATTTTTTGCGGCCACACTGATAGAGAACATGCCTAAGCTATTAACTAATATACGGCCAACTGATCTCAAAGTGAACTCACGCTCATCATACATATAAACGTTAGTCCCGAGCGGCGCCCCACAGGCGAGTACAGCGAGAGTGTTGCAGGCGAGCGCTACGTGTACAAGTTCGTGTGCGACCCGGAGGCGCTGTTCAGCATGGCGCGCGCGCCGCCCGCCGCGCCCTACGACGTGCTCTCCTCGCTGTACTGCCCGCAGTACCTGCCCGAGCACGACTACCCGCGCCGCTACTACGACCACGCCGCGCACTACGACGCCTGACCGCCGCAACCTCACCTCTTTAATGTTGTAGTAACCGGCTATTTTCATGTTTTATAAATATTTAACACGTACTGAGTACGAAACTAGATAATTCTTAAGGCACATAGATGACTTCGATAGAACAAGTGGGTAAATATTCTATGTAAACCGAGGAAAAGTATTCAAGCATCGTGCATAAAGGTTGCGAGTAATCGTTACACGCGATTGACCTAACACTTCTTCGACGTCATGACAGCCATTACCATTTATTTAATTAACGCTGTGGCAACTTCACTAGCAATTTTTGATTTGTGATAATTATATTATTATTAGTATTTTATGGCAGTTGCTTAAAAAAAATTAAAGTTTACTATAAGGTATAAGAGAAATTTAGGCGTATACGTAATATACGAGTATATTATACTGCAGAAGTATTATTGTTATAAGAGTACTCCGATCAGACGCCACCTTAACACGGCATGTCGCGAACAGTGTATGACGTATCAGTTCCTTTTAGCCTCCAAAATAAAATTGCATTAAATCTCCAATTATAAGTTTAGCGCTTAACTGTTTCAGCA
>DWMG01003749.1:0-11580 GCA_018244855.1 Elbella merops
AAATATATTTTCTTTAATTATACGACGATCTTCCGATTTTATATATTTTTTAAAATATTATACAATTTGCTCAGAACAGGAAATTGACTATAAAATATCCTTTTTAACTTGATAATCTCCTTTTTTCTTGTTATTACATGTATGTTAAAATAATCTGTCAGTCTATGACGTGTACACTAGATATATTAATAATTATTATCGTGCTACATTACCTACTGTACAAGTGAATGAAGTCGCAATAATGTTTCGTGTTAGTCAGTGCAGTTGTGACGCAGATAAAAAATTGAAAATATTTTGCCAATTGACAAATAAGATACACGCATATTGTTCTATTTAATTGCTTTTTTGTTTCGCTGGTGCGTGCGCCGGGCTCCACTATGTAACTTACGTCGTGCATCGGCCGTCGACATAATTGATGATAGCGTTCCTCGGCCCGCGTACTCACATACTCATTGGAAATTATTGGAATTTTAGCTGTTATATGGATACTTTTACTTCAAGCCCCGTTGCTTTCGATTTGCGCACGATTTCATGCCTATGATACCCGCGTTGCGCAATGTTTAGCGATACCGGCGGCCGCTTCGATTTATTACTTATATTTTGTTCTGCAATTTGCTTTCGTTTTGTTTAATGAGAACGTGTTTTATTACCTATATGTGATGTAAATACAAGTCATGTAAAAGTTGTGCTATTAAATGATTACAGGATACGCGCTTTTGCTTGTTTAACGCACGAGACAATAACGAGCAGTTTAACATTCCACAATAGTGCTTAATGCGTTCTATTAACTTAATCCCTAATTTTTACTCGTTCTGGTTACCGCGGCTTGGTCTGTACTTCCGCGGAAAGCAACACAGACATGCGCACGAGAGAAAAAGTGTTTCACCTTCAATCTAGATAACAAGTGACAAACGTCACATTTCGTCAAAATCAGTTCATTCGTTTTTGCGTGAGGAACGTGTGTGGAGTCAAAGACGATAAAACTTGCTGTTTGGTATCTGTATAACGTGCATAACAGGAAACAATTACTTTTTCCAATG
The DNA here is from genome assembly GCA_018244855.1 of Elbella merops. Classification (NCBI taxonomy): domain Eukaryota; kingdom Metazoa; phylum Arthropoda; class Insecta; order Lepidoptera; family Hesperiidae; genus Elbella; species Elbella merops. Next base: position 1,041 of record DWMG01003749.1, read on the forward strand.
CCTATGTTACGTGCAAACTTCATCCTCGTTCCTTTAGTACATTGCACAGCTGACAAACAGGCACTCGGGCCATCCCACGGTCAGCGGTCATCGTAGCCGCCGGACCGGTGTACCTCAGAGAATTAATTCCATATTATAGTCATCAGAATGCATTCCATATTATAGTCATTATAACTATTGCAACAAATATGTACATTATAGCAATGATTTGAAAGTTTTTTCCATTTCTTTTCTGCTGAGTCGTACTTATAATATTTTAATATATTTGTATTTTCTTAGTCCTTTTGACAAGTTCCATATGAGCGACTGTTTCGTTAGCTAACGAGCCGAAATGGAACTTACTAGTGGATTGTCAAACGCGCCCTTATCACAAATGTAGTTTTGTATATGGAGTCATGTGTTATTTATATGTAACTGTTATGGACGACGTAATATCCGAAAATGTTTAATGGCAACTAATCTATTCGAGCCGCCGTTGTTACTCGCAAACTTAAATATTACTGCGGCCCGGGAGATTGATTGAGACGAATCGTATACGAACATTTGTGAAGTAAACAATTACCAAAGTTCCGGAGTCCAATAATTGTTGAAATATAATTTATTTGTTTCATGGGTATTTTATACAATGTAGGTCGTTGATTAGCAAGTTTTGTAGCTTTGTACCTCCAGTTTAGAAAGCCCAGTCAGCAGTTATAAGGACGTTCTAATATGCTTATTTCAGTACCTACATCCGATATTGGATACAAGTGAGTACTTGACCGCTAATTGGACACTATCCCAAAACAATTTATCGGAAAGGATTGGAAACTCTCAGCGCTATGTAAAACTTTAAAGTTACGAAATTATGATGAAGTATCGAAGGTTCCTATTTGAAAATCAGATTGATCAATATTTCGATAATTTCGGTTCTTTTTAAATAGACTGGCTTCAGACCTGTTCGAAATCTTCATTAGCTCTTGCCGAACATAAAAGCTCGCGGCGCAGATTGACGTGCTATGCCAAAAAAACGTATTTAAGTTAAACCGGTACGTAATTTAATACTAAGATCATCTATATTTTTAATAGAGCACAGGATAGTAATTTAATATTCTCAACTTGATTGATTTCTGGAAAAAAGTCGGTTCTCCAAAGGCAGTACAGAATTATCTTATGATAAAGAGATGTTTAACGTAATCAAATCGAATAGTTCAGTCCCAAACCGGCGGCCGCGGAAAATACGGCGCGCGCTCGGTTTATTAATCACAGAATTTATCAATCAGAGGAATACGATGGATTTTAATATTGGAATTGAGTGGATAGTGATCTCTAAGATTTATTATTATTATCTCATTTATGCGGCAGCAGGCAGACAGCGCGACATGTCAAACATCTCTATACTCACAGACCTGATGTACTTCCTTAACATATGCAATGAAATCTTTATATGCATTATAAAGCACAGTGCGTGATTTTACGCACCGTAGAGCCCGCGCCCGAACGCGCACGCCGCGCTGCGTCGGTATTCGTGACAACCATTCCTCCTGCAGCGCGCGCGCCGATGAGAGCCAGGCCGCGATGGTGCGCGTAGCTAATTAAAATATTAGCGGATTGTAAAGTAAATATTCCACTTTGCTAATAATTTCTGGCATAGAATGCCTATATCATCGACACAGCAATAATTATAATAAAACCATTATATAGCTACGGATGACTCGGTGTTTTCGACATTTCACAAACATCTATGTAGGTAAATTCAATTAACTTCTAAGAGTCTAGTACTGAGCGTTGTGCATATGTCATAAATAAATGATAAAAAGTGGCAATTTGTATTTGAAAACGCTTACAAGCGATATCAATCATGTATGTTCTACGTGGCTAAGTAGTAAGTGGCGCAGTCGCAAGGACGCAGTGCCCCGCGCCCAGCGCGGCCGCCGCGCACAGCTTCCCCCGCAGCGCGGCGCTGCGGGCGCCCGCGGTGGTGCCGAGTATCATGTGACACATAATCTAGAGTCTACACCTACCTTGGATTTGTTTACACCTAAGTGTACGCATGAAGGAACCGTCCCATGAAACGACTGTATTATATATTTTTTATTATACCTACCTTACTATAAGCCAATGCTGAGTCGCGATCCGCCTGATGAAAAGCGCATAAGCATCCAAAGAAGGAACGCGCCTGCCCAAAACAACTCTATTTAAAAATAAATAATAATCATCGACCCATTATAATTCCACTGTTGAAATATGGGTATGGTTAGAGGGTTAAGGCCATAGTCTGCCACGCTGGCCAAGTGCGGATTGGCGTACTTCACACACCTTAGAAATGTATTTAATTTTTTTTTTACTGAATAAATCAGTTACATTTTTCGGATTTCGTACATTTTGGCATGACAAATAACATAGAATTGCTTTTTTGTATACAAATTTATATGCCAACGATGTACAAATATGAAAATAACAGGTAAATCGTATTTAACTCTGCGATAGACGAACTCTTTTGTATCAAATAGGAAATATGCGAACTATTTTTAGGTTTCCTCATGTACAAACCACTTTTTATTTATAAATCAGTTAGAAATATATTCAAAATTTATAAATAATTTATAAATTAAGTAATTGTTGTAGAATATATAATGTAAGGTTTATTGGTCTCTAACATGCCTATATATATAAAAATAGAAGGAAAAAACTGAAGAACTTATTCCGTATTTTCGCACTACACGAATTATTATGCATTAGGGTAGTAGATATCCCCGTATTGTCATACATTACGATAGTCGTAATTTCATGATGGCGAGCTCACGAAACTAATATGAAACGTCTATTCTCATACACTTAGCCTTTATACTGCCGACCAATGTGCACATTAGGGTTTAATGTCGATCATTAATAAAGTTGCTCCCAAAGGCACTATCCTCGCGGTTATAGACGGTCTTCTATTTTGTTACATTGTGATAAAACTATTTTTATGGCTATATAAGTACTCCTATAGACGCAACACGTTTTACTAAGTCTATAGATATTAAGCAGCAGTAGGCTAGAAACGTGATTGCCTTGGTCGAGTGTTTGCAAGCGCGACTGCCGACCGGTATGTCCTAGGTTCAAAACCCCGTTCGGGTACTATTGGATTTTTCTAATTTAGAATTTTATAGTAGTGACTAGGAGTCTGGTTGTGTGTCTGGTGTATGACAATAGGCTCACCACCTATTCCATGGTACGTAAACGTAACTGGTGAAACTTGTGAGTGTACTACACTCCTCTGCCTACCCCTTCGGGGATAACAGACGTTACGTTGCGTTTTTTTGGGCTAGAAACGTGGTTAAAACGATACATAGCACAGTTGGGTAACATTTAAAATATTCATACTGTGTCATAGTCATAGTCATACATAGTCAATTATTGGTCTGGACAGATGCAGCAAGTGTTGTATCGTGCTAGTAACATTACGATTAGTATACGAGTTACTTAATGCATATACGCTTAGCGGGCGACCCTCCTTCTCCAGCAGCGGCGAGGAGGCGTGCGCGCAGCGCCAGTTGCGAACCTGCCGCGCTCGCCGGCGCCGCGGTCACTGTGCACGACGGTGCTTGTCGCTTACTTAGTTCACTTATTGACGAGTAGTTTTTGCTCGACCTGACCAATTTAAAAAGTTTTTTGTTACTAATTCTAGTGCACAACATTTGTTAAAGTGGAAAAAAATCTGAAGATCATTTGTTTTAAAATAGTATTATTAGGATATTTGGTTGAACAAACTCATGCGTTGATATTTGTGCATTGAATCAAAATAGTCCCTTTTTGATTCTAGTCATGACTTTTTTATATCGACAAATTGTCTAATTTATCTTCTCGAAAATTAGTCATTACTACGGTTCTCACGATCGGTCTAACATTGGGAATTCCTTACCAGGAGCTTTGTAGTTTTTATTGACATATTTTTGTGTTGGGCGTCTATTGTCGACTTTGGTTACTGATTTTTAGTCGTTCGGTATATTCAATGTTTTATTTTCTATATAAACAGTACATTACGCATGTAGCCATTACGATATGGGCATCACGTAATCGATCTGTGAATTGATGTCTGGAGTTAATTGATACATCGATGTGTTACATATGGATGAGGTTCGTGTGTCGATTCATCGCTGTGATTGTAATGTGTTTCGCTCCGTGGTGAAAGTTCGCGTTTGTTATTGGTCTCTAATGCCATACGTTGGACGGTTTTTTTTATATTAAGTTATAGACGGTAATGTTTTATGGATTTAATGGATTTCAATTAATAATAAATATGCGATAAGGTTTTTCGCAAACCAAGGATTTTTAACGTGGGGTATCCAGCAAGGGGTAGGCAGAGGAGTGTAGTACGCTCCCGATTTTGACCATTCGATACTGTTCATTTGTTTGTACACTCGTTGTAAAAATATTTTATTTCTATTTATTCTTGTAGGTCATGGTTAGATGGGCTCCTGTTTTATGCTGACCCTAATTTCTGAGGAATACTTGCAACACATCGTGCTAATTGCAGTGTCTAAAACGAGCGAAGTCCTCAACATGAGGCCAGCTGTGTCGGAAGCGGAGTGATGTTGCTAACCTCGTGCGGCTCGAGCCTTATATGGCCGCGCTGTGTGGGAGCCGGCCTGCTGGCGCTCACACTTGGACACGGCGAGTGTTTGCTAAGTTCGATATTATGGAGGTGACAACATTTTAAATCTGATTAAACGGCATCGATTAATCGATTAAGTCTATTATCGTAAATAGTTGGTCTTATGGTTAAAAAAGAAAACTACGTGTTATGATTGATAAAATGGTGTGTTTGTTTTTATACAGTACATGTGTAACACTTTATAATGTGTTAAATGTGTCATGTATTAGACAATAGCAGATCCTAAATTGTACCTTTATTATTTTTATTATATTCACTTTATAAGAATTATTTTTCAATAAAAAAAATGTAGTTATCAACCCAACCCTTGGCTACTACTCGGTTAGTTCTCAGCATGGTGAAGGAAAGCAGTTTTAAGATACATTAGTAGCAATTAAGATTTTACTGTTAAATGTTTCGTGTGTGTTTATACACATGATTATAAATGTACCGGCTTAGCTCACGTACGTTTTTTGAGATGGCCCGACTAGTTTTGGACCTTTATGAGGTCCTTCCTCATCAGCTCCCGGCGCTTGCAGCGAGGTCGCGGCAAAGTCTACTGCAGCGGCCTGCAATTAACATATTTTAGTGAGATATATAGATAACAATTATAATTATTACAACGTCACGTTAGATTCAGACCCTTACGAGGTAGACAGAGAGTGCCCAGTGCCAGTATGTTTGTAATCACAAACCTGAAGTGCTTTTGTGACATTGATCGCTCTCTTCACACCAACACATGTATTTGGGAACAAAATGAGAAAACAGAAATAAATAACAGTATGTATTTACTGAATCAACGTGCCGCGTGTACGAATTGTAGGCCTCGCTCATTACAACTTTATAATAGCTATTTACCTACATTGTACTGTGTACATAGAAGGGGTATTTGCCTATAAAGTTTAGATTGCGTTTACATGGTAAAAGATGGATCTCGTGTTTTTCTTGATTTAAAAATAGATTAGAACGCCTGTGTTTTCTCATGTACCTACCTACTAGTAAAGGTTAATTCTGAGCTCAGTTATAAACACTTTCCGATCCCGAGGACAGATTTTTAATTAATTATGCCTTACTCTCTGCCTATCACACGTGTATAAATTATTTAATTATTATTTTAATTATTCTATTTGTAGTAATAAAAACTGGTATTGCCAATATCTTCGCAGTGGCCACCTCGACATTTGGATTCTGCCGCTCTTGTGACTCACTCTATTTGTATTACAATTTTTTTGTAGATCTATTTCTACCATTACGTGTCTTTTGTTTGACAGCTGCGAATTAATTATACATTTTTGTTTTTATTTAAATCATATGTATTTTTAAAAATAAGTGTTAAAAAATAATTACACTAAATGAGATCAATAATTATGACATTTGAGGTCAAAATATTTACTGCAAAAAAAATAGCTTTAGAATTTATTTTTTTATTTAAAAAGTGTCCTTTGGTAGAAAATGTATAAAGTAAATAATAAAGTACGTACCTACCAAAATAATAATAAAGTACCTACCGACAATAAAGATCGTGGCTTTGTATTCCTTCAATTCAGCTAAAGTTGTACAATACTCCATTAGCAATACGCTCACTTTGCTTTGAAGGTAAGTAAGTAGGTAGTTCTAAAGGACGCACGTGCCCGTTGGAAGCTATTGAAATTTACACGAGCCCGCGCCTGAATACCGAATCAGCCAGGCAATCGAGGCGGCGCGCAGTGGATAATGTATTTACACAATTTTACGCCTCAGTTCATTACTCAACTTTGAGTAAATAACTCTGAGCAGATATAAAACACATAAAACCTGTAAAATCGCAAACATTCTATTAATGCATTGTTTATTTGAATGTCATCATAATGTTCATTGTTATTTCAAACGCAAGTATATGTTAATTGAAGTGAAGCTCAAGTGGCAAGTGAAATAGAATAGTAAAGGACAAGTGAGTAGTACAAGTCAACATTAGTGGGTGGCACATTCGCAGTTTATCTAGATCGACATTCTACACTGCGCCGGAGGACTGCGGCGCTCGCGCGTGTTGGCCCTCGGTGACCGGCGCGAGTCGCAACTGCCGCCGGTCCTGTCGCTCGGTGCGCTGTCTGATCTGCGCGATACCTTTCGCTACCAAGGATTGTGCTCGTCGATCATAATTACCTATTATTCATCGCTGCCGACCCTACTTGGACTTTATTAACCAGACAAATTGTAACTTCTAACATGTTTGATTGGTCATTGGTCCTCGATTGACCGTTAATATCAATGATATGACTTGGGTTGCAGGGTTTTCTAGGACCTGTTGAAATTTTTTTAATTTACATCACACTGGACGTACGTAAGATAGATAGAGTTATTTATTTTTTAACTAGACTATTAGTATACCAAAACGTCTATATTGTGTCTGAATTTTTATTTTGTGATTGGTTGCATAGTTAGATAGACGAATTATTATCGTTAATAAAAATAGTCTACTACCAACACTGCTAACTGTCAGGTAGGTACATTTCCCTTCAATTCCTCACTAATTTCTTTAAGTTCTAGCAGTTCTTAAACTTTAAATATTTATTTGTCAAACTTAAGAAGACGAGTCTGTCATAAGACATTTGTTATTTACACGCTGTGACCAGTATGTTGTAATCTGTATAAGTATGTATACATATTATACGTAGAGTACGATAAAGTTAGCCAAGACACGCCGTGGGTGGCGAATTCCTATTTAGTCTAAATATCCGGCATTTGAAGGACGCTGCTCCTTTGAGGCTCGTATTTAGGTCTCAGCTACTTAAGACATTGCGTAACCCAAATAACTTGCAGCCGTTTCGCAATGAAACCTTAGCATATTTTAGGCTAAGGCTTTTGCTCTAGTTGTACAGATTTATAAACATTATATATTATAGTCTTACTACTCATTGAAGTTGACGTAGTTTCTTATGATCGCCTCAAGCTTAGCTATGGACGTGAAGCGGTTCGTACTTTAGAGCTAGTTACATTTGTGTTCGTTGCGTTATAATTATACAATTATACGTTAAACATATACATATACACTAAACATATACATATGCTAGTATATACCTACATATGTATATGTTTAGTGTATAATTGTAACCCCTATGTAACCTTATCACCAATATACTGTACAAGATGAAGACGATGTCCGCGTGCACGTTTCATCGCTGATGAATTTGACGTGTTCTCAATACCGTTCGCGTCACCTGCAGCATAATATATTTAGTGAGTAGCGGCGAAACGCTGCGGAAAGTGGCCTTGTGGCAAATTGGAGCTGCTCTAGCTGTAGTGGCTGCCGGGGCATTGAAGTGGTCGGCGGCTGCGGCTTCAGACGCTTGTCCTCGAATAGCATAATATTCGTTAGTGGAGGCAATCCCTTGCGGTTGTTATTCGAACTTCGTTTGGATTGAATGCGTATTTGTTAAACATATTATAACATATCGTTAGTCGAGTGGTTGCAACCGCGACTGCTGATCGAGTTGGAATGTATCCCTGAATCCCGGATGCTATTAGATTTTTCTAACTTTAATTGTCTAGTAGATATTCTTAGCAGTTGCTCGCAGTCAGGATCTGTGGTCGGGGTGAGGCAATAGGCTCATGACCTATTCCATTGTGGGACGTAAACATAATTGGTGAAACGTGCTAGTGTACACTCCTCTGCTTATCGCTTCGGGGATTACAAACATGATGTTACGTTTATATAGCGTATAATAATAACAGTCATACAAAATGTATGATATTGTAATAAAAAAAAATATTTTATCTCTAGTTATCAGAAGTAACAACGCATTTGTAACTGAATTTAAGCCGGACTTCAGTATTGTGTGAGGTCGGATAACATATTTATAAAAGTTTCGTCAGCTGTTAAATCTGCTAGTTCTATAAAACTAATGGAAAAATGTGTTTTCGGCTTGCTGACTTCACAGAAAATCGTCCGCGAGTGTACAGTTGTCCATCACAAAATGTCGAGTGTTAGATGCCCGTTGGTTGCTACAACCGCGCTCTAATCGTCTCCCGTATATAATAATTATGACCACGTTTTAAGTTTGGAATTTACCTTCTCGCGTCTTTTTGTCGTTTTCACTAAGCTTCCACTCTTAGCTCTCGCGACTACTCTGGCTCGTGCGCGTTGCAGGTCGTGCTTTTTACAAATTTTCATTAGTACCAACGCTTGTGTCGTTGTTGCGTGTGTGTGTGTGTCTTTGCGTCTTTGTGTCTTGTGTTTGCGTCGTTTGTTTTGTCTTTCATTTTACTTTGTTTATTGTTTATTTGTGCTCCGTTCTCGTTTAGGTTCATGGATTCGTAATAAAACATTTGTGATATTGGACAACAATCGTCCATGAAGCTATCGATACCAGTTTATCGTGAGCGCCTGCATCCATAAATGTGGTTTTATGACGTGAACTGTACAGTGATTATTGTGTACTCTTGAATTTTATGTGACGCATATCATAAATTTCATGAGTCGATCCGACTGAGCAAAATGCGAATATATTTCAAGGATTATAAGGACAAAGCGGTGAGTTCACAGACATTGTTCTTAGTGTACTTGCGTCAATCCTCGTTCGTAGATTTAGTGATAAAAAATAATGCGATTTAACTTTAAACTCCCCATTAGGTGTATGTAATACCTACTACTTAGACTCTAATATTAACTCTTTCATTATTGTTACCTTCTTTAATTGCAGAATATTTCACGTGCAACCGTCGTACACGCACTGATGCTTCACACACCTCCTAGTTCTCCATTGTTTTATTAAGCATGAGAAGTCCGTACTAGGGCTACATTGTAGTTTATAGCTTTAAATGTTTTCATTTTGAGAGTAGAGTTGTATCCCACTCTAAAACGACAAGACGTTGATGATGTGGTCATGATATCCACAATGTTTACCTATGTTAGAGTGAGGATATTTTTAATAAAAAGAATAATAATATTACATCACAATAATTACATAAAACAATAATAATTACGTTCATTATAAAATGCACAGTATGCATGCATGCATGTATTATCTTTTCAGAATAATTACTTTCTTTTTTAAAACACTAAGACGGATTTTTATCATGTAATTCTATTTCAAAACAAATGAACTGAGCTGGCCATTGCTCTGGCAGACGTCCCGTTGAAGCGTGTGCATTTTGGGTAAATTGGTCTAGACACCGCGCTCGGAACGGTTCAGTTATATTGTGCTGTTTAGTTTGTCTGGTACTCTATCTATGTACATGTAAACGAAGTAACTATGTGTCTCAGCGGATGGAGGCAACACTTGGCGGATAAAAATTGTTGCATCATCAGCGTTTATTTTTCCACTATTGGAGTTACACGAGATTCTTGGACATATAAAAATTAGCAACTCATAAGAAATTCATATTTACGACAAATGCTCTAAGTGTAGTAGCAGTAATAGTGTGTAATACGAAGTGCTACGTAGAGTCGTAGTCCTAAGGTGTTTCAGCAATATTAATACCGTCGTATTTAAATTTCGGCATCATTGTCGTGTTTCAGTGCGAAGGGCGTGACTGGCAGAAGGCTTAGACGCCGAAATAGTTGGGATAGACCCTTTGAGGCTGTTTGTATATGTATAATGGTTTTGAGCACGTAATTTCGTGGTATGGTATAACCTCTAGCTTAACCCTTTGCGGGCCACTGATTTTATTAGTCTCACTTTGCCAAAGCAGCGTGTGAGTAGGATCTATTCCAGTTTTAACTCTAGAGGGTTTGACAGTTTGTATACCATTGAAGTATTGTCACTGTTAAGATAAAAGTATATGGTTGCTTCATTTAAAAAATCACTCGCTCCCTCGATGATCGTCATCATCAACCTTCTAATCGTTGCACTGTGCAACACGGGTCACCTCTCAGCATTCGATATTAAATAACGATAAGTGCTCGTTTATTTTTAATCTTAGGACTTATCTGCTCCGTGTCTTCCG
>DWMG01003750.1:0-11579 GCA_018244855.1 Elbella merops
AGCCTGTTTTGACTTTATTTTCAAAAATAAATTAATTCAAAACATGCTACAGACTTTTAAAGACTTACTTAAGTATATTTGTAAGTTTTTAAGTTTATACTCGCAGATGGGCGTGTAGAGCCTTTCCGTTACGTTGTGTGGAGATCTGGATGGTTGCGCATGGAACTGTTAGGAAGTGCATTGTGCGATTTATTTGAGTATCTATTTGATTAATGTGTGTCTAGTTGAAATACGTTAAATACACATACACACATATACATTTAAGCGCGCTATTTGACTGCAGGATGTTTTGGATTATTATATACCTGTTTTCTCCCTCTCTGATATACTAAGTGTATTGAAGGTAATAGGTGAAGGACCGAACGAAATGCCCCGATATGAGGTCTATGTCCAGCAGTAGACTCATGAAGATTTATGGATAGATGGATGGGTGAAGAGTGCTTTTAACTTAAATCAGCATAAATACTCGTAATATCTGTACTCCGATAGAAAGGTTAATGGTAAATATTGTTGTACTCACTTAAGGTCGTCACCAATCCCTTGGAGCTTGCAACGCTCTGCATTTCAGCGTGTCTACTGGGACTGCCTTCTGCTATGTACGAGCACCATGCGCCTAAACTACAAAAAATCGGTCTATCTCCAGTTCAGAGCCGTACCGATTTCTCAATTAGTCGTGAATGTTCATAATCATCATCATCAACCCACTTATCGCTTCACTGTTGAAAAGTGAAATGAATATTTTATAAATAAACCTAAAGCTATTTTTCAAATAAGAAAGTCACTTTTAAAAAATACTCCGAGCTTATTTCCCTGCTCTTCGTTCAGTGCAAATTTTGTCTTCTTCATGGTAAACATACTTGTTGGCATAAAAATATTAGCAGAAGTTGCTTGTGAGACTGATATTTTTATAGCGTCTTCAAGTTTTTAATAACCGGTAACATTTTTAGTGAGAGCTACAAAATTGTGTACTTGACTCTACGTAGGGCTCGTTAAGCATTCAAATCTACTTTTATACATGGAACATTTTAAGGGTAGTTCCGTTTATATCATTACAATTTTCAATTACAGTTTTCAATGAATAACTTTACTTTTTAGTTGCACTTCAATTTATAGACAACCTTCCTTCAAAATATGTGATTGTTTTTTTACAGATATTGACCAAATAGGATAGATACGTACTAGTTCCTGGGAGAGTCAGCGTGCATGTTTGAATAGAGTAATGAGGGTAGATGAAGCACGATAGGTTTGTGAGAGGAAAGATTTCTAGCTTCCGATGGCCTTCGTCTTACCCGAAGGAACCTAGTCTGGTGATATTATAATAATAATAATATTTGTCCACCACAGTCTACGAATCACTCACTCTTCTCTCTATATCAGCTGTGTATTTACTTACAACTTTGATAAAAATGGTAAAAGAAGATTCATTTAATTCTTTTTGTGCAGACCACGATCATCATCAATCCTCTTTTCCTCTTTGAAATGAATGTAATGAATTTAGTAGATAGTTCTACTTCCTAGTGTTTCCTTTCAGAAAGAGAAAGGTTAGGGCCATAATCTGCCACGCTGGGAAAGTGCGTTTTGGCAGAATTCTGACGTGTGCAGATTTCCTCACGATGTTTCCTTAGACCGTTACAGCAAATGTCATTCAATCCTTAAATCTAATTTTTTTTAAATGGTGCCCACCAGGATGTGTTCCCGTGACCACTGAAGAGAGAGGTTGAATCCTAAATTACTAGGCTATCACTGCTGTGCGATGACTGGATCTCTATTCGATTGCAAATACTTTTAAGCAATGCAAACAGTTACCGAATTGTAAATGCAAGTTTAATTATACCAGTGTATCCATTTAGGGATGCATTTTCAAATTGCAAGCTGCGCTAATATTTAGCGTGAAAATTGCTGCATATGGACACATTACAAATAAGGGTACTCGCATACGACCCGGTTGTCGCATACCCCCAAAAGCTTAATGAAAACTGAATAAAAGATGATGAAGTGGTTGGACTGCCTTTGTACACGTGACTAGCCCGTTGGTCCAGTGGTTAGTAACCTTTCCTGCTGAATCTAGGGTCGTGATTTCCATTCCCATACAGAACAAATTGTGCTCCACACACAAATATTGGCTCCAGGTGGGCATCAAATCCACGATCCGGTTCAGTAGTAAAGTTCACTAAGCACTGGACCAACGGGCCAGACAAATTGTTATTTTATGACATGATAGACTCGTGCGGAGGTGCGCAGTCTCCGCCGCGACCTCGCTGCAGGCGACGGGAGCTCATGAGGAAGGAACTTTTACAGATCAGAAACTAGTCGAGCCATACCGAAAAACGTACGTGAGTTAAGCCGATATATATAATTATAATCATTTGTATAAATACTCATGAAACATTTAATAGTAATATGATAAACACAAATTGATCGACTAATCCGATATCGGATCGTAGTTTCACACGATACGTTATATCGTGTGTAAGAATTTGAAATTAAATTGCACATTCAGTTATTGTCGCAGGGTGCTTTTAACGAAAACCGAATATTCAATATACAATCCGTTTTAGATCCGAAACTAGGGCATATTAATTCAATGTAAGCCTGTACCGAATCGTTACGACACAAAATTCAGCACTAATTCCGGATATATAGTTTCCAATGACCGTTTTGTGATACATATGGACCGGAATGGAAATTGATTTTGAGCGTTTCTGTATTTTGACATTAAAGACAATACGGGACGTATGTCTGCGATTGTATGTACGTTTTGTTGGTGAATGATTTTGGACAATTGAAAATTTGACTTATACGTGAAAAAGTCTTCTTTATGGTGTGTTGTGTCTGCCAACATACATTACACCTGCGTAGCAGACCATCTCACATGATTTCTGAGAAGAGATCTGTGTTTAATAGCGGAATGATAAAAAGGTTGATAATGAAAGTGTTTCTTTGGGTTCTCATTTTTTATTTTGTGGGTTAACAGTATTCTTAAATTAGTAAGTTGCCTCGACGATGTTTTCACACACCTTTAACCCGCATATAACTTTTTAAACAAAAGGGTGCATGCCAGCAACCCAGAACTCTTCGGAGTGCTAAGCTTACAGTGCCACTAAGTTAACAGTGCTTCCAAAATATTTTTTATTATGACACAACATGTTATAAAAAGTGTATTAAGCCACGGCACGATGGATTCAAAGGCAAATGAAGAAAATTTCGACAAAGCAATCATAGGATCCAATATGGATTTTCGTGGGCTAATAAAAAGATTTAAAAACTATTAAGTCAAAGCCCTTTATCTCACACACCAGCTACATACTGCGGTCTTGTATCCACTGGAAATAACTTTATCGTTCGTCAGCAGCACCAGACTCATAATTTCACTATCTAAATCCAACTTTATACCCCGGTGTTACGGTTCATATTTACTTGTAATATTACTTCGACATGATATATCCGGGGCAGTGATGCAGGAATGACGCAGCCAGCCACCCGTGAAGCCTCGATAGCGATTTTACGATAAAACTAATAGAGTTTTGGTAACGGCTAACGGTCTAGTAATAGAGTTCCCGATGCAATCGCGCGCTTCCTGGCGACATGGAAACGAATATCTCTGTTGTGATCATTGCGATCTGTTATTGAATTGATAAAGCTTATAGCTGATAGAAGTTTTGCTAATCCATGCTAAATGCCATGGATCGGATAAATTATTTGCTGTATAGGTTTCTATAAAATGTACGACAAAGTAGTAATTAATATAAATACATTGTAATTAAATAGCGTTAAAAGTGTTAAAAATACGTGGCCAATAAGGTTAAACAGCACACATAATATACAAAATGTAAATAAAATGATTTTTTTTAATTGATTTAATTCTATCGATTAAATTTCCTATTTTAAAATCGAAGTTAAGTTTTCATAAAAAGCACAAAATCAAAAGAAACAAAATAAAAACAGTATAGTAATGAATTTATAAATTGACAGTAATAATTATATAGTTTATAATTGTTAAATACTTATCATTATACATATATATTTTCGAATAATGAATACAAATACAGTACAGTATGAGAGCCGAAAGGGCTCTCATACTTTATATTTCTAGACTTCACAAATAGTTTAGCGAGCAACATAATTTAAGTAAGAAATAGAAATGTTGATATACTAACAATATATGAAATGAATAAGCATTTATGTGACTATACCCAATAGGTATAGTCACATAAATGCTTATGGCATAAATGGTTCTATAGAATTATATCTGAACATTCTTATATCACTGTTGACGGCACAGTGCAGTATGACGCGAATTTTATTTCCACAGCTTCCCAACAAATTGAAAATGGAATGAAGGAAAATTCTTCATGCCGTTCCACGTTAGAACTTCTGAAAAATGTAAGTAAAAAGGAAGACACAATTGTTACGACTTTGTTTATAAATTCCATACAACGATGGTATTGTTTAATAAAGTGAACAGAGGAATCCATTCATTTTGGTCTTCATCATTTTTTATAATGTAGGATTGATTACTTAATGTAAGATTTTTGTTATGTTTTATTGCGTATTTTGTTTTCTATAACAATTGATTTCACTTTTTATTTTTCATACTATTGGATTTTATATTTGCGCTGGACGCGAATCGAACACATAACATCCGACTTAGTTTTGTGAAATAGTAAAATTGGTAAGATCACCATCGTCATCACCAGTCTGTCTCAGTCCACTGTCCCAAAAACCCGTCAGGGTTAGCCTTTGTCTTAACATAGGCTAGCCCTGACGGGTTTTCGGCATGTGGGTTGAGAATCGTAGAAAACGACTTTTCGCACTATCCACGCTGCTGTTGTTCGGCAGCCAGGGCATGTGTCTAGGTAGGCTACGCAAGGGAGATCTGCCAGTGCTGGGTTTAGTCGTCTCTTAGGTCACATAGGAGGTCGGGGGATGTGTTCATTATCCAACCCAACATGGTAAGTGGATAATATTGGCTCAATTGAAAACAAATACATTTGGTACACAAACATTTATTCTTACACAATTTTTACACTCTGATAATATCAGACAAATTCATATATCTCATTCTGATTATTCCTCGCTGTTCCATTCCATTCACCGGTTCCGCAGCAGCCCCACAATGCCCGTCAGTCCGCTGGCAACAATACCGCGGATGTAACATGTTATTCACAGCTTGACATGCTATCAGACGGATTCTGTGTTGCCAGTGTACTAGTTATAAAACCAGTGCAGTTTTATTATTTGCGCCTTAGCATTTATCTTATGTAAAAATATAAAAAGATAATAAATACGACATAACCTTTAAAATAATTCAATGTGAAAATGATTGTTTATAAGATAATAATTTCAATCGCTATTGGAAACCGATCATCGACTCAATTACCAATTCTAAGATTTGTAATATTGTGTTCAATCTATTCTTTTGCAGAATTTACTCCATTGAGTATCACATCGACATATATAGATTTTAGAAATAGAAGTGGAAAACCAAAAATATTTATTTCTTTTAACACTGTCGCAAATTTAGATAACAAATAACAATTGTGGGATTTATTCTTTTAAATCCAATAACTCCAGATTAGGTGATTTGAAGAAAAGAAGTGGAAAACGAAAATATTTATTTCATTAACATTATGGTAAATCTAGACAACAAATAATAATTTTAACATTCCAGTTTATGTACACAAAATCGTTATTCATCAGCTAAATTCCAGCAAACCTGACTGAATATTCACACCCGGAAACTTAACACCTCCACACACACACACTTAACACCACACACGCAGACTATTAAGGCAACTATTATATTGTTCATAAATGGCTAGAGTGTCTATTTATAGCCTAATGAGGCATGGTTCTGTGTTCGGTGCAGCATTACTCCTAACAGATTCTATGGGAAGGAAAAAATTTAGAAATAACCATACGTCTCCCGCGATTTTGTCTTCGCTCTGTGTTTTTTTTAATTTAATTTAGCGACCCAACCGACCTCCCGATGTGAATGGTAATCATCACCTATTTCGGTTACTTCTGTAACTACTACACTACGCTGACGGGATTTTACTGAGACGAAACAGAAAATAACGCAGAATTTTTTTTTCAAAATAGAGCTTGACTTTTTACAATATGGTGTAGGGAAAATGCTGAAGAGCCGTCAAATTTTAAGGTATTTTCTTTACTATTATTATTAAACAATCACGCCAGGTGCTCTTACGGGGCTATTAAAAAAGCAAAGAAAGTCAAATATCTCTATCACTAGACCTAATGAGCTTCTTCTACGTAATAATTTAAGGTACTGAAAGAAGGCAATCTATTTTAATTGTTGTCACAACGGTAAGTAGGTATCTAAATTCTAGACTCAATTTATATACTGATATCACACAGATCATATACCATAATGCAAATATGTGTAGGTACATATCATTGCCAATCATTGCCAATATTTTTAAATTCATTACTCTTTCTAGTATAATTCCACAAAAAGTGTTCAGTGAGCAGATGAGAATAAACTGATAATAAGGTACAAGACCATCTGTCATCGGTTTTCTTAATCTCGCGCTGTTCTCCTGTAGGTAGTTGAAAAATTTATCTCTTTCTACAATACATTTTAAGTTTGGCGAGACTTACTTAGTGTGGACTTTGTGTCTAACCGCGTCGTCAATGGAGTTAAATTATTTGTGTCTATTATTATTTATTGTATCTATTATTATTTATTGTCTATTATTAATTATTATCACGCCTATTTCGCATAGGGGTTGGCAGAGACTAAGGATTTCCACCTGTTAGGGTCCAGACGGACTGATCATCTCTTATACATTAAGTACATTGCATCGATACTATCGTAACTTTCATTTAGTTTTCGTATGATGGACATTTCGAAACTGAATTTTGTACAATTTCAGGAGTCCCGCCTATAACGTTTTAGTTACTGAGATATTAGTTCTTTATTTAATGGATTGAATTTAAAGAAATATGAATATATATCTATATACGGAAACGTCTTTGTATGAATGAGAATTATTAGCGATCTCTACTATAACACAGGCTCCGTTTACATTTAAATAAGATGGCCGAGTATGGATATATCCCAAAAAATATAATTACCATTACTATTAGTTTTGCTTACTTCACTCCTTCTGCCTACCCTTTGAGGCAAATACAGTCGGGATGTTATGTTATGGTTTTATTCACCTTGCTGACCAAGACTCTGTTAGGACCTTTGTTAGTACTATACAGTCTAAGTTACTATACAACCGGGTCTCAGAACTACCGAGCGCACATGCGCGTGCGCCCACAGTGGCGCTGCAATAATTTAATGACACAGTACTGCGCTTTGCTTATCTCGGACGATAGCACAGCGTATTTGTGCTGTGTTAAGTGATCAACTCAAAGCGATAGTGATTTTAAACAATATATTAAAAATTCGTATCTTATATGATTTTGTTTGATTTTTACATATAAACCTACTCGTACATATCTTCACACTAGGTCCTTTACGGGGTAGGCAGAGTGCTCGCACCCTACTCACTCACTCATACAAATGCTTGGCATGCCTCGGCGTGCCAAGCATTGCGCTTCTTTGAGTTTTGTTCTGATTATTAAAATTTTTATTTTTTTTAGATGCTTGTGACATTCAGAGATTTATATTAGCGTACATATAACGGTATGAAACATGTTTTAAATTTAATAATTAAATTTACAAGAATCATATTTACCATGTGTATGCTTATCAGTTGCACCACAAGGCGAGTTGTCTTCGATAGCCTTACGTGATGTAGGCACTGAGCAGGGTATCATAATCTTTTGAAAGTTATTGTCATGTAAATAGGCAGGAAAACAGACGCCGAAATGTGTATGCAATTTCTTCACTACTGGCTTTGAAGGTTCCGTAGTATTGGGAAATGAAATTTATTATTATAATTAAACATATCATTAACAGCAAATCATTAACGGAATTTCTCTCTAAATCTGCGTAAAGACATATTCTCTATTTACGTATTTTCTATAAATCTAAAAATCTAGAACTTAAGTACAGTTCTGTTGTAATATACACTTGAGAGGTTGGTTCCCGGCAGAATTGATTTTTACGTTAATGAATGTTATTAATGTTGGGGTATAATAATAAAATATGAGAAAATTTATTTTCTCAAAAACATCACAATTAAAATGTATGTAGACTATATTACCTGGAACACCAGTGTGATTAAATATAGCATGGTCTGTCTGTGTAACGGCGTATATGCCCTTATAAAAATTTTGCAAAACTGTCAAATATCTGTACCATACTGATTTAGAAAGAGTTGAATATTAAAAGAAAAAAAATGTAAATGAGTGTGAGTATTTTATTCACTTTCGGATTCAGTAGCTATTAATGTGAACAAAATATTATATTCGAAACATAGATTTAGGATCACATATAAGATGGACCCGGAGCAAGTTTACTTCAGACATCTCAAAAGAAAGCGCTAACACTTGGTCATTACAGCAATCATTAAAACATCCGCTTTGGTAGCTTAGCTCTTTGATGGACAATAGATTATCCATAAATCCAGATCTATCCGCAATTATCCACCAAAACGACGCGATGAATTAATTTCCACCAGTAAGTACCATTCGTTATTAGAATTTCATAGCATCGAGAGAGAGCGAAGTTCATTAATAAAACTTAATTAAGTCCACATTAAGAACGTCAGAGCGGATTTACTGAACGTCACTTAAACGAATTAATGGGATCTGGCGAGATTAAAGGGAACACCTTTCGGGTATGAACACGGGCCAATATTGTGCGCGTTGAAGTCTCACCACGGACTGGTAACCGATAAGCGAGTTAGTCTTATAATTAGAGTTAGTCAAAATCAGTTCAATTTTCTTTAATGCGGTTCCATAACTCTACGTCATTCGAATACCATACAGAACGCTTACAGGAGTATTTAGGTAATTATATGTTTATTTGCATATATATATATAGTTTATCATCCGTCTGGTTACCATAACACAAACTCTGACTATATAAAAATGTTGAATTTTTAAAATATCGTATTTATCGTTTTAAAAACCGCAAAGAGAACAAATCAGCTATTAGTGTGTAAAGATTAATTTAATTAGAAGGATATTATATGTATGGATTTTTTATTAGAAATAAATCGAAATTAACGTTGAAGGTTAAGTTAATCAGAAACGTGTTATCTGTTGACAATCTACATTTCATCTGCCATCACTGTGTTCAGGGATATGTTTCTCGCTGGCAGTAATTCTAGTCTTTTATTAGCGTGTGCGTAGTTACGTGCGACTGCCTTAATTGAGTTCAGTTGTGCTTTGTTGAACGTAATTCAAATAATGGATTGATTGCTTTTGAAGACACGTTCTTCGACGTTTGTGGAGTAAGTTACCTTTGATACAGTTAATCTATGCCATCAACGAAACTAAATTGCTAATTCATCATGAATTCTCTTAAGAAATTATCCGTACAGATTCGTAATTGCAAAGGTGTTTCTATCATAAGTAGATTTGGTTAAAATCAGATTTCATTAAAACCCACAGGCGTTTGCGAGAGAGTCGTAGAAAAAAAGCTCGTTCAAAATCATTCTCCGCCAAAAAAATATTATAATAGTGATGATGTACTTTCTACATCAAATCTTTCTTCCACTTAAAAGAATTTGAGAAAATATACCTACTCCCAAATAAGTGAAAAAGGATATTGCCGTAGTTGGCACAGTGAACTCTATTTACTGAGAGAAACATTTATATTACAGTGACAAGCGATTAACGAAGGTAAGTAGGCGTAAATTAAATTATCTAAAAATAATTTTCATTGGCAAAAATACTTGTCAACGTTAAAGAAGGGAGTGGCGCCGATTTGGAGGAGCCCATGCACAGCAGTGGACATGCAAAGACGAAAAAAGAACGAAGAAGTGAAAGAGTGATAACGATGATTGATGTACTAAAAACGCGCAATGTAAAAGTGCAACAAAGGTTCGTATGTTTTCAATAACAGGTAACTTTCATCTCTTCAGTCTGAAATGCTTTGACCGCCTGTTTTTGTGAGATTAAGCCTCCAAAGTTAATGGAGTTTTCTGTCCTAAAGTCTGCGTAAATTAGTGTTCTGTATCCCCAGAAATCACAAATAATACACCCTTAAGATATTTTAATTCTGGATTAACCCTAGAAAATACTTTTAACCTGAAATATTACAAGTTTAACATATTCAGTTATTATTTGAGTTAGTTCCTGTAGTTTACTAACTACAGGAACCACATACTTGTGAGGCTATGAATAAACATCAAATGTTTCTGGATAGTGCTTCGCAGCCTTGTTCCTGCCACCGTGCAGGACTCAGGTATCAGTATGTTAGGATATGGAATCCCTGGTTAAGCTTGTGAATCGAAGGTTGATCAGCTGTCTAGTTTCCATAGCGCAGGTTCTGCGAGATCAGTTCACCGGGTTTGAAATAATGCAAGGTATTATACATATTCTGAATGATGTTTCTTACAAAATCATGAATATTTTCAGTCACCTATGTGCGGGGAGCGTTGACTAATCAACGGGTACTACGGCCCATTTCCTACCTCTAAATAAAAATCTGTGCTGTATTCAACCACGGACGTTTTCTCACTAATCATTTTTCAACCGCAGTAAGTTTATTTTCTTCTCCTGTCCATCCGCTATCAGTCTGTCATATACAAAACCAATGTTCGCCGTAATATTTCTCAACCATAAGTGATTATGTCAAGTTCTTCAAGCTTCATCTCACGCCAACTGCGTATTTCCTGTTTATTTTTATAATTAATAAAGAAAATAACTCGCCAGTCACATCAAAGAAACTAAATATATATATAGGAAATAAACAGAACTGGGTTTGATTTATTTTTGTCTGTCACACTTGTAAAAGTGTCCAAACATTTTTATTTATAGATATGCAACGAGAGAAACTCTGGTAAGTTTTGTGTTGTTTTCAGCAATAAATATTTCTTGGGGCGTGTTAAACAGTCATTTCTAATTAATACAAATAGTTATTAAAGTCAAAAATATAATGTACGCCACCTTTATTAATAATGATATGTATAACCATCTGACTTTAATCGATGTTCGAGTATATTGCAGTTCATATTAATATCATATATGCAATAAAAATTTAATAATATATTTATATGCAATTAAGCAAAATAGTTTTGTTAATATTATATTGTATGACGCTTTGTATTTCTAATCAAATAAGTACCTGGTTAATATAGCTTTGTTCCGGTGAAAACACGGAGAAAATTAATTTCTGCTACACATGAACTCAATAATAGTTTTAATCATTGACCAAGCATATTGACGTTTACCCTATAATCGAAAATTATAACGTCCCTCTTGATGTCACAAATTTTTAAATTTATTCTATTCAGGTTAGTTTCTGCAAAGTTAAAAGATGAACTGAATGTTACTTTTAACCATTGACCAATCATATTGTGAATTACCCTATTATTGAAACACAGCGCCGCTCATTATGTTACCTATTTCCTAAATTCATACTTCTGTTTAATCCCTAACATTATGCAGACGTGTTTATCTGGAATACGTTTGCAGCTCCGTCAGTTTGGTCA
>DWMG01003751.1:0-11579 GCA_018244855.1 Elbella merops
AGGTGGCAAGTTCGAGTTGGCGTGGACTGACGTCACGCGGGAAGCTCAAGACCGTTCGCGATGGAGGACTACTGTGGACGCCCTCTGCCCCATCTTGCGGCATAAGACATTAAGTCAAGTAAGTCTAGATATAATAAAGGAAATATTGATATAATTCGTAATCATTTATTTTTATTTTCATGGTAGACTCTCCTTTATTTCTTTTTTTCTACATAAAACAATGGACCTGTGAAAATATCCCTTAGTGTCCACAACTATCAATTTGCACGCAATGCGAAATGTCACGTATAATTTTATGTTTACGTTCTTACACTGTTCATAAACAGTAGCACGTTTCATCTCGCATTCCGTCTGGTAAATTAGCTATTTGCGGTAAACGCGTGTTACGTTTCAAACACAGATCGCCACAGTAACAAATTACGTCAATTCGTGTGAAACATGAGCGGCTACCGATAAATCTGTGGAGGATAATGCTCTATTCGATTACAAACAGATTACGATTCACAGCCACATAGTATGCATCATTAGTAGACGTTTTATACACGCTTATTTTAATAAATCACACACTTACACGTGCACACACACGCACACCCACACACACATAATAATATACATGTTACATGCACATTCATACGGATGTCATGTTTGTGCTGTTGTGATTAGATCAAGTGGAATGCAGTGGGCGAATTGTTACGTATTTATTCATTCCATGGTTGCATGTAGTTCGGATATATTCGGTTCTTTGGTGCTCTCAGTTATGTATTGTTGCTTATTCTGATTTTTATAGAAATATTAAAATGAAAATTAACGTAAGAGATATTATTATATTTTAAACCATACCAATAATATATACCTACTCGAATATGGAAAAAACTAGTTTTTGGGTCTTTTTAAATAGGATTATGTGGAAATAAAGTCCTCTACATGGTTAATAAGATTAGATTACCTCGTTGGTCGAGCTGCTGCAAGCGCGATTGGTGATCGGGAAAAAATTTTGAAGAAAGAAATGGCGTTATTTGAGTCTGATGGTATCAAAGAAAAGTACCCGATGCTCATCTATGAATATATCCTGACGATTCAGCCTATTATCATAAAATCCGAGACAGCATTTTCGGCATCAGGATTTATTTGCAATTCACGCAGGAGCATGCTTGAAGATAACATTATAAATTCCATTTGTTTGTTAGTTGGTCGTAGTAATAGTATTTATGTTGTGATTTCCTTATTAGTCATTATATGAATAAGACAGAAGACTGATTTAAAAATATCATAAAACTGTTATTAGAAATATGGGTAAATTAAAACTTTTAATGGCAAATTTGATTGAAGACTGATTATTGAGTACTTGAATTTAATTATTTTTATTTTATTAGAAAACAAATAATTTTCTATTTCATAGTGTAGGATATTTTTAATAAAAGTTGATTTTTAATGAAAACCGGCAGTTTCAATTTTATTTTAAACAATTTCAAAAATGCAGGGTCTCGGGCGGATCGGTCGATCAATCGATCCCGCGGGATTGAATGAGCTGCGGGACTGCCATTCCTAATTATCACGCCCTTTCCAAGTACGCAACCTCTAAGAATTGCCAACTAGGTTTTTACCCAACATTTATAAGTTGTATATTAGATAATATTTGATAAGTACTCATGAACCATGTACATTTCAACAATGTACAACATGTACAATGCAAGTTGAAACATGTTTTGGTTGCTCGGATACGTTTTTGAACACTACACGTCATTACTTGTTAGTTGTTGAGCGTCCTGTCTATAACGAGTGCGATATATAAAAACAAACAAACAGCATTTTTAAACACGTAGATTGTTAAATTTGTTGGAAATAAAAAGTTTTGATAGTATATTATGTAGTGTTGTATCGATTTTTTTAGTTTTCATATTTGTTTTATTTAAATCGATTTATTTTTAACTTTTTGGTATATACATACGTAAGTGATAGTATTGCCAATCATAATTATACCTCGGATTTGTAAAAGTGATGCAAACAATTTCTGTTATAATTGTGCTACTTTAAGAGTGAGAAAGAAAAGAGTGAATACTCCGCGAATTTGTCAGGCCTACAAAGGTAATTTCGGTGTCGCCGTTAAAAATTAAGACGCACAGTGGATTCCGCACGGAATATGGTGGAGTTGTACGAATTTGCAGGAATAGTTGTCTGTGTTGTCGATTAAGTGTATCTTTTGCAACACCAATGCAATGGAAATAACAGAAAAATCATCTTCAAAATTGTTATTTTTGCATGATTGAAACTGCAGGACTTAATACTCGTAAAAAAAGAAAATATAATTACTTTGGAACATCATCTGCTCAAAAACCTCAATCACAAATCCAACATCACTCACTTCCTACAATGCCTTCAAAGGATTCTGAAGATGATACGGGAAACAATGACCCCACAGATCCGGATTTCGTTATTCCCCGTTTGTTTGAACCTCAATGATTACTCAACCTGAATTAAATGACTTGGTTAGAGACCTTGACCTTTTGAAGACAGAAGCAGAGCTCCAAGAGCCAAGAAGGCTCGCGTCTCAAGCAGTGGAATCTTTTAAACAAAAGTACAAATGTTACAGTTTTTCGAAACCGCCACATTGATCTTGTGCAGTTTTTTAGTAATGAGAGCGATCTTATTCATTGTAACAACATCGATGGACTATAATATAATGCCTTTGGTATTGGCCATGACTAGTTTTGGTATTGAGCTAGCAGATTATTCATAGAGCGGCCATGAACGCGATGCGGCCACACGCTTACGTTAGGTTAGTCCGTACAAAGTCGAGGGCACAACTAGTACTAAATAAACTTTTAACTGAGCTGTAAATCATTTTATTGATATCCACAGAAAAACCGAGCTAACAAAAACATGATATTAGTACCACTATGAATGTTCATGGACTTACAGGAGTTGATAATATGTTTACCAGTGGAATTAGTGTTGTTTAACTGGATAATCTGAACTACTCTGATATGAATGTTCGGTCGAGAACTTTAATACTAAATCTATTAAAAATATATATTACAAGGAGAACTGAAGGTTTGGCTAGAATCCAACTGCTTACTGATATTTCTCTGTGTTCCCGCGCGATGTCGGACCATTGAATGCGGAGAAAATTGCCTCTTACAACGCTATGAGATCACAGTACAATAGTCGTGACAGGGTAATTGTGTCTGTTTATTGAATAAATATGTCAATTGGGCTCAGTGCCAGCCAAGAAATTTAAGATAACACTTTTATTGATATAATATAAAGAGCGATCAGGGAAGTTGAGAGAACAATGTTGGTGAAAATGAAAGTTAAAATAAAACTGCCGTAATGAACAACATTTATTCAACTTTATTTTACTATTAAATGTTTCGTGAGTCTTTATATACATGATTATAACATGACTATAACATGATTATAACGTACGTGAGTTAAGCCGGTACATTTATAATCATATTTATTCAACTTCTTTTACCCCTTTATGACGTACCTACATATGTAATAGATGTGGTTACTATCGTTTGATTATGCATACCGAATCACACTTTGAGTGCGGTAGCGCGTGCAGTTTATAGCTATGTCACTGCATTTTCCGGGTCGATGGTCACGAAGCTATATTGAGAAAATCCTAGTTCTCGTTATTAAGCATATATGTATGTATGTTTAAATGGATTGCGTTTATGATCTAGTGGTTGCAAGGACAACAGCCGAGCAAGAGTTCCTGGATTCGGTCCTCGGATCGGATAAATTATTATTAAGATTTTTCTGACATGAAATTAATTCTATAGAATAGTATCCGCGAATGGTAATTTATAAACCGGCCACAAAACCATATTTGTGTTAGGCGTTGCGATAAGATCGCGCCCTGTTACATGGGACATATAACATAATTGATAAAAAGTGCTTATACCAACTGCCTTCCCCTATCTGACCCTAAGGAAAGATATAGACGTGATGTTATATTATTTAAGTAAATTGTTGTATGTATATCACAGTAGTATATGATTGTATGTATAACATTATACATATAATAAATCTAACAAAGTACACATAGTGTGTGTCGTATTTAGTGGTACAAAGGCTTACCCTGACGTGTTGTGACGTTGCCGCTCATTAGAGTCGCGGTCGCTTTGGCAACGCAATCAGCCGGGCGAACGCGGCTTAGTAATACAACGATCGTACGTTCCCAACTTATACATATTTACTGCACTTAGTCATAATTAATTACAATTATAACGCAATTTTTACATCTATCATTTAAATGACCACAACCTCTACGGGTAGGTATATATGTAGCTTCATCCTATACTTTCTATTGTACGCAGCAAATATAAGAAAAATTGTTCAAATCGAAACGTTTAGCCGACGAAGCGCTTCGATGTGACTGCCATCAAAGGTCCCATAGAGTTCTATAAACGTCCTTTCCTGTTTACTTTTTGCGACAAATTTTGTAGAAAAGGGGGATGTTATATTGTATGTATGATATTAATTTACATATACGAGTATACAATGAATATCCATTAAATGGTACTTACTTATGTCAATCATTGAAATAAATAATAAAAAAATTAAACTTTACTGAAACCTAGAACTTTAGTCATTGAGGAAGGGCACAACGAAGATTACATCTGGCAGATCTCAACAGCAGTGAATTCATGTCAAGACGACACATTGGTTGTAGCCACAGAAGTGGTTACAGGTACAAGTTAACAATGTCTCCCTAGACTTTCTCGAAACAGTCCTATAAATTCTAGTTATCAAATAGTTTCAATTCACTATTACGAATCCCTTAAATATTTAGTAAAATACTGTAAATTTATCTTATAACGAAATCCACTGAACAAAAAGTACGAAAAATCGTGAGCAAGCTAAAGAACTAGCGACTCTTTTTGTTTTGTGCTGTAACGCGATTAATCTGTCTCATTGCCGGCGCTTTGTTCCAAGCGTGTTTCACTTCTCGACTTCATTAACTTTCAGTGCTTAATTAACGGGTGACTCCTGAGACCAACACCTCAATATTATTCCCTATTTGCATCACGTTACGGTATGGTATTGATTGTCGCCATGAAAATAAAATCAAGTGGTCTCGAGGGTCGATTTCATTCCGTTCTATAGATAAAGGACTTTTATTGCTTTCACCTAAAGTGACAGTAGATTGTGATATTCATTTGTCATGTATCATATAGGGGCTCATAAATCTGCACTGGACCTGGGGGTTGGCGATCGCGGAAAATAGCTTCTCTCCTCTTCGCTTTTTTATTAGAAATTTGGTTGTTGGCGGTTAGGGTAGATAGGCTGCGTTATACCATGATTATCTGATCGCCTTTACAGTTATCGTAATATAATAAAAGTATTTATAAAACATATGACATTAAATTGTCAAATTCTTAATGAATATCTAGATGTAAGGTTCATTCATTATACGAACAATCAGTTATGGTCGCGTCAAAAGATAGATGTTGTCTCAGTACATTATTTCCCCGATAAATGTAGCAATGTATCATGAACGGAGATTTTATCACAGAATTATATTGTATTACCGTTGGGTGTGATGCTGGAGTCAGATAACAAATTTATTATTATGGTAAGTCTAGACCGAATTGTTACAGCATATAAAGGCGGCCCTTTGTGCGCAGTAACAATTCGGCGAACCGTGATGTGAAAATTAACGTACTGGAAATATCTGTATCGCGTAAGTATGAGTAGAAGCTACGCTTTTGTGTCGGGGCTTATTTGAGTCACAATGATAAGAATATATATTTACATTGTTGATTAACAGTTTAATTAAGTACATTATAATACACGGGTAGGCGTGGGTTGAGACTATTTCGATTATCAGAACATTTGCGCTTAGAATGCTTGAAATTTTTGAAATCAGAATGTTTGAAATCATAATTATTCTACGACTATTATAATATTATATGTCATAATGACTATACTATGATAGATAACTATCATAGGTAACTGTTTTCTGGAGTTTCCTGGCATGTTTTTGAGATATAATACTCTAGTGGCAAATGAGCGATTTCCCGCGGTTCTCAGTGACTGTTTTATACTAACTATAGATCACGTTGGACAGTATGGTTTGGTAATGTCTATGAACACCTAATAATGACCAATAAATTTACCTCGCTACTCTATCCTTGTAGAGAGGGTCCTGAACAAGGTTCGCCGAAACAAATGAGGCCAATTAATGATGTGCGCCCTCTTGTAAGGAATTGATTACGAATACTCGGCTGTGACTGGTCATTCGTGGAGATAAGGCAGACCCAGGTTTAGCTTACCTGACATATTACTCGCAATATACCCAAACCTTACTTAAGTGCTATTGTTCCATTTTATCGTTACACGTTCAATAAGCAGTTATAAAATAACTTTAGTATTTACTGAAGTCGGGATGATAAATTCCTAATAGTCACTGAGCACGGGCGCAGTCAAAAGAAAGTTAGTCGCTGTATAGACCAGGGGACGGTACCACTAACGTCGCTATCGCCTTACGCTTGACTGGACGGTCGCGGCTCGCTGGTTTTTGTAAGGAATAGTTCAACTGCCAGATTTCAACTTTGACCGTAGCTAGAAGAGATCTTGATCCTTTAAATACGATAAAGGTTTTCAGAACTCGTTTTGCGGAAAACTGATCCAAGTATATGATCGTCCATATCTCATTTAGAAATTGTAATGAATGCAGTATGATTACTGCTTTTTAACGGCATCGTGCGGTATTTGCTGAGCGCACGCTGTTAGACGAAAGCAGCACATTCAGATTAATTATTTATTTCTTAATCGGCTTCCATGTACTGAAAGTCTAATTTCGTAATAACAATGTGGCTGGAATTTTTCTGGGAACTCAACAAATATGTAAGCTATGGTCAGTTGTATATGATGTATCGTCTGATGACGTCATAATGAGAACTGAAAATATAATGAATAATTTCGAAGTGTAGAATTGGAAAATACAAAATTATTTTTACTTAGTTTGTGGCTTAAATGATCATTATATGTTATTTGAAGTTTTAAAATATCAAAAAATTGCTTTATCATTGATATGAGACAAGTTGGCTTTGTTCGGTGAACCACGGGAGTCTTTCGTAGACATTATATCGTCCCGTTAGGATCGTTACTGGATACTATCTCTAACCTTACCGACCTTACTTATTTCTTCGACATTCAATACACACCGATTACGGGGACCTCTGACTTCCACAGGTGTGGAATTATTAATAAGACATAGCAATTAGACATATTTGCCATATACATATATATGGATATTTTTCTAATGTCAGTGGTTCCTTCATACATTTGAATTATGTTACATTTATACCAAACGATATTTTAGAATGCAAAACAAAAAAAATAAGTATAATGATAATAATGAATTAAACCGGTTCGAATCAGTTCGAAAAAAATGTCTAAGTCTAAAATATTAACTCAATCTGGACTCTATTAACTTTGGATTTTTTAAAGGATGCAAGGAAGATACCTAAAACTGCCAACAAGTATACGTTCCCCATTGTCGTGGCGCAATGGCGCGCACACTAGGTAGTTTCCGTGGATCGTTGGACGCGTCATGATTTATAAGTCCGACACAGTCATGCGGCCGTTTTTTCTGCTTTTGATTTATACAACGAAATATGTCTTCCGCTTACGAGAACCTACTGTTATTCCAGTGAAAGGATTCGAAGTGAAATTCGATAAATTACGGACCTGTTCACGGCGTCAATGAACACGATATATAGTAAATAGGTGAGGTTTTTTAAAGCGTATAAAATCTGCCTATTTACAGTTGGCTAGGGTAAAAAGCATAATGTTATACTTATAAGAAGAGATTCATTACTAAAAATGGAATAAACATCAAGGTCGCTAATAACGACGACAATGGTGATAAGCACTTAACCGTAACATCATTGCTTTTGTTAACAAAAGGCGGTATGCTGTAAAGAAGTCCCTTAGAATTTTAAGAACATTAATAGTAATAAAGGGCCGTTCAGATGCAGACAATAACAGCCCGTGAACTGCCCTATCTAAAGCGGTAATATGTGCGTGCAAATATAATTTGGTGGCATAATTGTCAACACTCGGTCCGTGATGGCGACCCCTTGTGTTGTATTCGCAGTCTTTATTTGCTTACCTTCGTTCATTGCTTCATTTGGAATGCTCTGTACATAATTTTTTTCAATACCCTTTTATCTTTCTACTGTTGTAGTACACAGTAGTAATAATTTCCACTGTTGCAATACTGAACGTAAACCATGTGTGTCATCATCAGCTTGTGTGAGTTCGATGCTGGACATAGGCTTTGCCGCGGAGGTTTTTAACCGTAATCACCACGCTTAGCTTGCATGTTGGGGGATGGCAGAGCACTGCTCCTCATGCCGCCTACGCTGATGTTCGTAGGCGGGCAAGGCAGATAGCTATGCCTAGCTGGGGTGCATCATATCGCGGTTAGTCAGCACTGAATTTAGTGACCTCTTACGACACCCTGGTATTCCAGCATGGAGTCGAGGGATGCATTCATTCTCCGTCCCGATACCGATATCAAAATTAAATCGTTTGTAGTCTTCTAAATAATATGCTTAATTGATATAGCTACATATTGATTCAACAGTAGCGCGAAGTCGGCAATACGGGCGGGCAAATATAATATCGCGTGAAATTGTCAGCATTAATATCTGCAATACACCGAGTAGCCTTGGTAACGAGCCTTAATTCAGTATTCTGAGCCATTATTTGCCGATGAGCTTCGCTTCTCGGCTTATCTCGTTTTTGTGAAGCGTTATTGCGTAGCGCGAAATAGGGAGTACTATATTTGGTTTAATTATATCTGTTTTAAATACAATGCTATTTCAAATACATTGCAAATTTAAGATCCTTCACTAAAATTGGCTTCAATTTTTTGTCCTTTCAGTATTGGAAATGGGTCTTCTCTCAAAATTAGAGGTTTAAGAGGTATTAGAGAGAAGATATTTATGAAAGAATTATATTAGTTCGCAGTTGTATAAAATAAGAATATTAAAAATGTTAGTGGCTTCATCTGGGTTTTCACTGAGATAGTGGAACGTCTCTTATGTTCTGTAGGGCAAAGCTGCAACTGTACGACTGCTAATAAAACTAGGCCACGAAATAAGTCTACACATAAATTTTTATCCATAATTTTCACTTATTTTCGTTTTAGTATCAACAAGCTAATAAAATGTAACATTAGAGCGAGATCCTCTCACAGAACACAGGTTTGCTTTTTGTATATTAGGGATTAAAGTTTCAGTTGTACGCTAGTAAATGTATTTACGTACCTAGCCGTCAATTTTATTTCCCGTTTTTCAATAATCGGAGATGGCGCACACGGAGCATCTCACTGGGTTATCGCAGTACCCATAATATCTCCTATGCGGAAAATACTGCCCTTACATGATATGTTAATACATAGTCACAGTATTCGATATTAACAACTCTATAGCACTTTATAAGTTGTGCTACGATCTCTCGGTCTTACGTGAAGTGGGGTAAAATTAAATTTGTAGCAGAAATTGAGAATTTTCTCAAGACGTGAGTCTCGAAATTAGACAAACTAAATCCAACTCAACCTTGTGATCATTATACAGAAAGTAATCGTAATAATTAATAAAATATAATAATAATAATAGTATTATAATAATAATATAAAATCACGACCGCTGGCTTCGGGGCCCGGGCGTTAGGGAGCAATATCAGAACATTATGGCGGGAAATAACAGAAGGCAGGGGAGCCGCGAGTGAATGGAAACAATCCTGAGCTCTGGCCGCTCCATCGACTACGCTTTGGCAAGAATATTCCGCCGTAGGAATTATTTATCCACCTGCGGCTATTTTAAAATTTAATTTTTTTTATTAATTTACTATGATCATATATTTTCGCTCTTGAAAATGGTTACTTTGTATGCTCTAATAATATTTATTGAGTTTCTCTCGAATATTTGTTACACAAGGTACCAACCATAGCAATATTTTTAATAAAAATTTTCATAAACAATTTTTTACTGCCAAAAAAATTCTCTTCAGGAAAAAAGTAACTTAAAAAAAAATTTAAAATTAGTATCACCATGCTGATACAACAATTGTTAAAAGACACGATGAATCATGAACACAATTAGCACGGCACAATTCAAATAACACAATACAAACCAAATATTATAGACTAATTACAATTTGGAAGGGCAAGTGAAATGAGGTTGTAGGATTCCATTAACAAGAATTAATGGTGTGAATATAAGAGATTAGCCGTCCCAAGGAGCAGCATGTGTAGACACGAGGTCGGTGGCCTTTTGATTGTGATAAGATTACTCCATTGTACAAACAGCTTGTGACTGTATTAGTAACGGTCGCACTTCTAATAGAAACGAATTACTTTTGCACTGTTGTTGTTTCTAATTTCTCGAACGTTACAAATTACGTAACTTTGCGCTGCTAGTACATAAAAGGAGATATTCCCTGGCAGTTAAGAAGTTCCCGCACTGCGGATTGTCATGATAGAGCTCAGGTATTCGAACAGATTGGAAAATTCACAAAACAGTTCAATTCAACAGCTGGATGGCAAAGTTAGTTTTGGGAACACGAGTAAGACAACTAGATTGTTAGTTCGGGGTGTAATGACATTTCACTAGCCGCAGGGATGAGGTTGTTTGATAGTAAGTACTAAAAATATATGTTTATACACCTATAAAAAATATTATTTGTTCAATTTCAAATTTCACTTACTCAGCGCAAATGTCGGGTTCTCTAAGGTGGTCGTTCGACTTGGAGGTCGCTATAGTAGATACTACATACAATTGTTTATTCAAAATACATTTGATTACTGATTTTACTTATTATTGTTGCATTTATTTAAGATCAAGAGCTGCACTCAATTTGTTTAATCAAATTATTTGTGACAATTATTAGTTATTTTCTTTTTAAATTCTAAGTTTCACAATTACCGAATATTATCATCCTTTCATAAATACAATAATCTTTTGTTATCTTAAATTATCTTATCAAACTTGTGACATCTAAAACTCTATTTCTATTTAACGAGGTTAAATACAATAAAATGGTACTTATTTATATACCTACGTCTGTACAGTTCAATATATTACAGACCTTTAAAAGCGTTGGTGAATTATTTAATGAAATGTAAACATCGCAATAACAAGTAATAATATTCGCAGAGGATGATATATTATGTGTTGACGAAATCTCATGTACGAGTACACCTAAAGCCTTAGGGTCAACGTCGACACGGCAATGCAATGTGAGTGCGAGTTATTCGGCAAAAACGCAATACACTGGACTGTCATAATGTAGCGCGGCAGGATTAATGGGCTTAAGGTCGTCACAGACGGACCCATATATATGTATGAATATATATGTACTAGATTTATCCCGCGACTTCTTCGCGTGGTATAGCTGCTCTGAACACTATTTTGGATTTTTTAGGATACTCCTCTTTCATTTCGCCGCCGCCCCGCCACAATAAATAGACGTTTATTAAACATAAACAGATTTGTTTGGTCTTTCATATTAACTTTCATCTACTGTTCCACACCTATGTAGGTCGTAGTCTTAAA
>DWMG01003752.1:0-11578 GCA_018244855.1 Elbella merops
GTAGAAATGTACGGCAATCTATAAGTTCGCTGTATATTTATGTATAAAAAAATATAATTTATTTAGTTCGAATAAATCATAGAACAAAAAATTTTGTTAACCCCGAAAACAGCAATATCATTAAATTGATGTATTTATCGGTTTTTTTTTAACTTACTGATGTGTATGTTGACTGTGACGCGCGCATAGTGCGGTCCGCGGATGAATAAAAACCGGTGCCAAGTACTCAGCATTACCATATGCTCGATATTCGTGCTAAATGTCAAGGCTAATCAAGGATTAATCGTCGCCCAATCAAGGACAGGTTACAGTGGGTGTAATTATTTTATTATTCTAGAAAATAGCTTTTTGTAACGAATCGATGGTTTTTTACCAATGCTGCCTTCCGCCTGCGTGTTCATACAACACATATATACATATATGTACATAGAATATAGAATATATAATATAGAATGAACTGTTTGTCCGATCGTACGCTGTCATAGTTTATGCAGATTCGAAAAATTGTAAGCTTAAATCAATGTTTTATTATATGATATGATTATCCGTGTAAGATATTGCATTATCATCATTGTTATCAACCCTTTCATATTAGCATCACACGAGTTTTCTCTTAGAATAAAATGTTTATTATTAAATATATTACTTATTAGTCTTCGTTAGAGGTATTTCTGTAACTATACAACATAAGACTTCTTCAGAAAGGGATTAAAAGAGCTCTCTTTGAATATATCTCTGGTCTTTCAAATGCCCATAGACGACAGTGACCACTTACCATAAGATCTCCCATGTATCTATTTGTTAGTTTAAATAAACATATAAAGAACAAAAAAGTGATCTCGCCCCAATAATCCCCGAGGAGGTAGACAGAGGAGCGTAGAAAAGACCATATTTTACAAACATATAAAATCACTTAACATCATCGAAGGTATTCCCGCTGTAACGAGACCCCAAAAAATTGTGAGATCATTGACTCAAGGGTTTGTTGTATGGTGTGATTATCCAAACGAAGACGCGAGAGGACGTAAGCGGTAGATGAAAAAAAAACAATAAATAAACCCGGGTGTAAAATATCCGTGCGATACACAACCAGTTTTATCGCTCTACATTCCACACGACATTTGTAATTGTAATACATTCAAATGACTAACGCCATGCTAATTGTACGTTTGTATATTCATAGAGTTATGTCATTAGTCATATTTGTAATATGTTAATGGCTGATAACTCGTCTCTATGTGGCGTTATCAAATATATTATAGAATAGGACTTCATAGAATTTCATTTCTCCGAATATTTCCCTGTAACTGTCTCTGCGTCTCTACATTTCTACAGAATTCTACATCTCTACTGTTCTGGCGTACTCCGGAAGTAGAATTATTACTATGGTCTAATCTCCTGTCGGAAATATAATTTTTTGAAATTGGGTGATCCCTGAGTCGGGTAAAATATTACTTTGTTTCTCTAGCCTGAAATTGCCATCTCGCAGACTGGATTTGTGCCCGACACATGGTAAAAGGCTGATCTTCTATTCTATGGGGCGCATAACATAGTCGTGATATGATTACATGATATGACAAATACATCCATATGATGATATATGGCAGATCTATAAACGATTTAGTATTAACAAAATTTTATTCATTTTCATAGTATCGGTGTTTCATATCCATCACTCACTAGTATCCACGGATGATTGGACTGGTCCAGCTCACGCCTTATCGGCTAAGTGACAAATGTCAAGGGTATCTTCTGTTTTTGTTTCCCCAGTGGTCTCCACGTAACTGACGACTCTCGCCTGACAGTTTTGATTGACGAATGAGTTTTGGCGGGATAATTTATAAAGATTCTTTTTTAAAGCTGATGACGAAGTCGAATGTGTTCGAAACCGGCGCGTGTGTGCGCAGAGGGTGATAAATGTAGAAGATGCTTGTCAGGTTCGTAAGGAGAGAGATTTGTGGCTATTGGTGTTCTCTGCTTGCCCGGTAAGGGTGGTAGGTCCTTTGCGGGGAGTACTACACTCTTCTGCTTACTTCTTCCGAGAAATAAGCCTGATATTATGTTGTATAAATTGTATATAAATAGATTGTTAGGATATTAGCTTCTGTTGCGATACTGGCAATCAGTAGATACACGTTAGTGGCGAAAACATATATCGTGTGCATTGCGATGTTGAGTGGTAATAATCTCGTTTTGTAAGTGCTTGCTAAACGGCGTACTGCGGCTTGCATATAGCGACATGTGTAACTGTGCGGTGCGGTGCGTTATGCGTTATTAGTTATGCGTCGTTCTAGGAAACATTATTGAAAATTCTAAGACGTCCTATAAGGCGTGTGAAGTTTCCCAACTTGTACTGTCAGCGAGGGTAAGTATGGCCTCAAGCTCTATTTCTGAGAGGAGGCATTAGTGGAATGATGATAACTATGACGATTATCGATTATTTAAATTCGTCTTGTGAGGTGACGCCGGGGTTAATTTTTTTCGTCTCCTACCAATGCCATCATCATTAACCCTTTTTTATCGTTGATAGATATGGCTCTTCTAATAACTATGTATATAACGTTACGATGGCCCCAAGACGCAAGCCGCTAGTCGCAGCCGCAGCCACGCACCGCACCGGAAACACACAACATTAGCTTACCCAACTGGGCGTTGGTTTTGGCGTGTTTGTGAAATGTTGATTGAATTGTTCTTGCGTTCGGAACGTGGGTAATTGGTCTTATTAACTTTTACTAATTACGTACACTCGTGTGCCAGTGTAATTGTTTGTTATTAAATTATTTCGATACAATACATATTGACATGGAAACGGACACACATACCAGTATAAGTATCCACATTTCGTTGTCAACCATGTGTTAATCCCGTTTGGCATCAAGTCCACCCTTTGTTAACGACAGCTAACGTTTAGTAAATAAATGAAGGAGTTAAAAATTGAATGATCACTGAATGAATGTATGCGTGAATAATTGAATGGGTGAGCGACCGAATAAATGATAAATGAATGAGGGAATATATGGACGACCACGGGATAAATGTATTCATGAATAAATGAACGAGTGAATGGGCGAATGAACGAAGATAAAAACATCTCTTTCGGGTCTAAATATATTTAATAATATTTGTTATTCTATATAAAAATACATATGCAAACCACACAGGAAGTGAGACAAGTAGCAATGTTGTTGGAAAGAAGAATTTACAAGCGCCTTTCAAATCATATTTGAGCCTCATTATAATACAATTAACAATGTCACGTCAGATCAGGTATCTGTGATCTTTGGTAGCATTGTTAACGGTAAGGAAGGCTTTATACATTCTACTACCAAGTAAAAGCTAAGTTAATTTTTGTTATTATATCATCATGCCAGGTCTGTTCCAGGGTAGGTAGATCTATATCCTTACAGCTCTGAAGCGCTTCTTTTAAATTCATCACTCTCAGTTATTAGCAATTATGGGTAGTTTTCCACTATACAAATATGTGTACATTCTGTTACAATTGATCCTTCTTACGATAAATCAACGTAAAAGGTGAGACGAATTGATCAGTAATCAAATTAAATGGTAGTTTGTAGTCGTCTCTGTGCCACAAATTGTAGTGCTTAGGTAGAGTTCCGATTCCTTTTATGAAGGATTAGACTGTTTTGTAAATGTAATATATGAGATGGTGCCTTTTAAAAATCGAAATGTAGTTGCATTTTTCATGGATTCTTCCAATACTTCGCTTGTTGGATCTCACAGATAGACGGAAGGAACGTAAATAGAAGTTTTAATGGCAGACGTTTAAGGTTTCTAAAATTGTTTAGAGATTGTTACCTATTACAATAATTATTATTACATCTCCTGAAATAGTCCTAGACATTATGCAACATAACCAAACATATGTCAGTTTAAAGTTCAAATTAACAGAACTCGTTTCTGTGCAAGTCCCGCCACTTATAACTAGAAATGATTGGGTACCATTAACTAACTAAGATGACCTAAAATTTGTCTTAGCCTTCGCTAGCCTTAGCCTTAGATACACCATTTCTTGCGCTACCTCCGACCAGTTCCGCACCTAGTGCTCGCGCAAGTCACAACTGTGTACTGTTATTTAATTTTTGAGTCAATTGTAATATTAAAACTCGACAGTGTGCGGTCCGTTTTACATTACATTCTTCAACACTTCCGACGACTTCAAGTGTCCTTTCTTGACGGTTATTTTGAAATATACATATGTTAATATCACCCACAGTTTAACCTTTCAAAACTAAAATGAGATGTTCAAAATAATAAAAGCGGCCACCGCTTTGGTCAAGCGGATCAATCGTTTGCGAGCGCGATTCCTGAGCACGAGGTCCTGGATTCGATCAAGTCGGGCAAAGTATTACTGAATTTTTATAGCATGAAATTGCCAGTAGTAGTTCAATCTGGATTTGTGCCAGGTGTACGACCATTAGCTCGCCCCTATTCCATTATGGGACGTGTAACATAACTGTGAAAAGTATAAGTACTTCTCCATCTATCTCTTTTAAGTGTTTTTTTATTACTTGTATATAAGATAGATCTGACGATCAGGTTTTTGCCAGTGTTGTAATTTTCTGTAAGGCATCAAAATGTTTGATGGATCAACAAATGAAACGAAGTACTAATTTTTTAAATGCACATATATTCGTTACAATAATATTTAATAATGTAATATATTAATAATAATAATAATTTATATTTCTTACAAGACTATTAAAGCTGGCACAGATTTAAGTTGGTTTCACCGCATGTCGCTAAATTCTCATTTAATAATAATAATAATAATAATAGTGAACATGTAACAATAAATTTAATAATTCTAAAATTTAATAATTGTTCTAATAAATTATCCAAAGGTCAATTCACACCAGCCATCAGCCACGACCAGCGCACGGGATGGTGATATTTTTTAAATTTTTTACATGGTACATGACGAAAATGATCACTTTTGCGTTCCGATCCCATGTCAGTACGTTCCGTTTCGCTCTCAATGTAATACTTTATAAACATAGTGAATATAATCAAACCTCAGTAGTACAAATAAATAAATTATTAAACAAGATAAAATTACGTAAAAGGAATGAAGCAAAAGTTTTAGGTCACATCTAGCTTTATTTAAATTCAAATCATGTTTAGGTGTAACACGGAACAAATCGTCCGTATCGCTCCGAAGAGGTAGGCAGCAGAGTGTAGTACACTCTCAATTTTCACTAGTTACTTGTGTAATTTTCACTAGTTACTTGTACGTCGCATTCGTCGTACGCACTGGATACAAATCTAGACCATCAAACCCAAGACGTAGACACTCAACCAACAAGGTAGTCAGTTTCTTCTGTGATTTCATCATTATTGTTAACATTATCCAGTTAATTAACCATTTTATGGAATATTATTTGTACTACGCGGCTTTGATCTGCGACTACATTAGTTAATTATACTGTGTGTGTGTATGTGTGTGTCTGTGTTCAGTGACTGACTGCCAGCTGACAGTTTATGACAGTGTGAATCGACCTCAAAGGTGGTTATTTGCGACTCAGGATTATATGGGATGTATATGTAATATAGAGGTACCTATAACTTTTGAATCCTATAGTAATTGTATACTTCCCACAATTGGGCATTTTTGGTGGGCATATGTCTTTTAATAATTGCGTAATATTCACGCGATGTATATAAAACATCGCTTTCAAGGCGGTATGTGCCTAAATGTATTCTATTTTTGCAACATAAAACAATATTTACACTGCTTCGTAGACCTCCTGACTGCAAAAATATGAAAGTTGCTGAGCTCGGCAACCCAAGCATATCCCTTTCAGTTGGATTTCAATGGAATTTATTTAAAGATATTGCTTGGGTATTAACGTTGGATAAGTCCTAGGCCCAAGATGGTATATGGCAAGCATTCGATTTTTAAAGTTGAAATGTAAGCGCATTTTTTTTTATTCTCATTATCTTTGCCAGTATCCAGACTTATTTTATGGTCAGCAAACACTCAATGTATTTCTATTATGTTCGTGAATCAACTGAGTCAATAACCACCTTATCAAATACATTCTCACGCACATCTAGATACAGAAATCGCTTATAAATAAAAAAAACACTTTCTAACACATGAAATAAATGTAAGCATTAGCAATTTTATAATAATATTTGAATGCTTTAAAAATTACTTTTTTAGGTTTTACATTAACTTTGCCATAAATTACAGTACTTTTTATTTTTGCTTGAGATACATAAAAAAATCTGCTAACTTATAAATCTATGTGAGGTATCAATAGAATTAAATATCAGGAACCTTACAAAAATATATGAAATAAAACGTTATAAAAATATTAAAATCGCTGAAGAGAATGATATGAAAAAATATCGTGGTGAGTTTAGACTATTCGTCAACAGATGGCATTAGTAGTATTTCTGAATCACGAAATCAGAATCGACACATCTCGCGTATATACAAGCTTTGAATGTGTAAAAAAGAATTAATAAAATCTTATTAAATATGATAATTGTTGTGTTCGAGTATATAGTGGAGTTTTTATTTATAAATCTAAATTAGAACTAATTTTACATTTTCGTGTTGAAATATTTATGTGCACGGAATAGATATAAATTTTATTAAGTAATCATATAAGATTGAGTCGAACAATTCTGTGCTACTTATTCTCTCAGAACTAAAACGGGAAATAAACATACCTTCTATTTATAACAATGTTTAAAAATGCTTGCGGGCGGTTTAAATACTTACACGTATGTATTTACTAATAATACATATACATACATTACAAACGTATTAGGACATAAACATCCTATAGAAAAATATTTACAAATTTTCTAAAAGCTGGGGTAGGAATTTTGGGACGTATTCCTTTTTTTTCTTGGCACGATATTTCATATTGTAAAGCAAGAAACAAATGTACAACATTCTGTCAAAATAAATTAAGTTTACGTGTAATCATAAGAAATAACAAATATTAGCATCCTATATTATTATATGAAATTATTCCATGTAATAAATTTTAATAATGTCCTTGTATTCATTAACCGTAAAACACTTTCAAATTTTGTACACTTGTAACCAGCTCATACTGGCTTGAACAAATCCCTTACTCGTTTGCATGATTCCGTAAAAATAAGATTCTTCATTCTTGTGCGACAGTATGTTGTAAATTTGCTTCTGCCTTCATATATCTTCTAGGTAATGTTGCACGCATTGAAATGTACTCGTTGGGTAGTTCGTCAACATGGACGTTATTTTAAAAATACGAAATGTGATTTGTTCCGTTAACATTTTAAAATGTTTCATTGTTCGTCTCTAATAACATAGCACAAGGCTGGTAAACATATCTTAATATACTTTGTTTTATTAGGCATCGCTATTAATTGAAAATTAATATTTACGCGCTGCATTTAACAGTTGATTCGTTTTGGCAGTTTCATTTATTATAATCATATGATAACAAACGAAATACACCGTTATCCAAAGTATTAGATGACAGAAACTAGAAATTAAAACTCTCTTGATTACCGAAGACTATTACTATTTTAAAACGTAAGTCTTTGTTATTGAACTACCGACTTTAAAAAGCTAGTTGCATTTGATATGATTTCAGACTACATTAAGCAAACGGTTTCATTCGTTAAATCTCGTCAGCGGTCTTACGGATGGCTTACAAACTTCCAACAAATGGACTGATCATTAAACTGTATTTCCATCATTACACATTGAAGCTGCAAGACGTAATGCACCAGGACATACCAAGTGATTGGCAACAGCCCTACCAGTAGTGAGACATTAATTGTTCGCAAATAAAGAGTGCTATAAAAAGCACTCTCACATTTAATAATTTACGCGTTAACAAAGTCATAACAATATACCTAACAACATTAATAAACTCATGTAACAAGAACATAACGATGTATTTAAAAAACAGTAAAAATATATGAACAAAAAAAGGTAAAAATAAAACAATGGCAACACAACGCAGAAGGCGTCAATTTGAAATTCGGCCATTATCTAAAAACAAAACGCGACATCCAACGCGTTACACAACACATTTTTCGGACATTTATTAATCTATAGCAACAATTATTATTTTGATAAATCTTAATTACTAGTTTTGATAATAACAGTACACGTTACGAACAAGACTCCAGACAACTTGAATATTTCTTATTCATAATTATGAATAATGAATTCGCGCCGTGAGTTGCGAGTGACATTTTTTTAAAGTCCGATATGAAATATAATAGGATTTGTCTTCACTACATTTCTTCCGTAAAGAGTGTTAGCATACCAATTAATTAGTAGGATAATTAATAAATAAAGGAATAAATTAATACATAGATTAAAACAATAAAATTAAAAAAAGTAATTTAAGAACCAAAAACTAAAACATGTTAAAAAATGGAAAAAAAATTAAAAAGAAAAGATGAAATATCAATGGCCACATCCAGTTTCTTTAATTTTCGCTCTCTTTTTATGTCACATATCATTACACCAAGCAAACACCGTCTCTCAATCTTCCCATGAGCGTATTTTACGAATGGCCATTAAGTTTTCATATTTCTCGTCTTTAAACCATAAATATATCATAGACTCAACGCCTCAACTTTCAATATAGAAACGAATTCATAAATCATATTTTTTAATATATCCCCAAGTTGCCGGCAGCGTATCTCATAACAACAATAATTTATTATCATCTAAATCTAACCTATATCTATAATACAATAAAACATTCAATAACAAACATGTTACATTTAACAATACATGGAGATCCGTTGCCATTTGTAATATTAGCATCGCACGCTTATTACTAAAGAACTTTTAAAAAGGCGGGAATCAAATCGATAAATAGTACGCGTGTCAGTGTGACCTTTTTAAAAACAAAATACTTAACAGATAGTATGGCAAAAGTGATCACATTCTCAGCCAAGAATAATTAAAAGTAATTATGTTAAAAAATACTTATTTTCCCGCGCAAATTAAATCTATGTGTCTCTATCTACGATATCTGTCTATTTATGTGGCTTTGAAGAAGATTGAGGTTACATAAAAGGTATATGCCATATTAACTGTCAAAGAGACTGTCACTGTCATTGGGTTGCACTTTTTAATATACTGGATTATCGTAATAATAGAAATGTATCCCGCTAACAAGATATTTGTAACTTAGCATAACAATTACTCTTAATTTCTGTCGTCATCCATTTCTAAACGTGCGATACATTGCATTACATTTAATTCGTTTGTATACATTTATTTCACTACGAACACATCTAAACGCGTAGGTACATTCACTTTGCAAATTGTGTGTACATATTGTACACACATCTACAAATATTGTACGTTTACACACAGATTTATTCTATTAAACTCGCTGTTTATTTTTCATTGGTACATAATTATACATTTGCATTTTATGATTAATTTATAGAAAGAGAAAGATAGATGATTAAGATATGAGGGATGTTTAGATGGTTTGGAAATCTAAAGACATTTAATGATAGTAGA
Source organism: Elbella merops (assembly GCA_018244855.1). NCBI lineage: Eukaryota > Metazoa > Arthropoda > Insecta > Lepidoptera > Hesperiidae > Elbella > Elbella merops. Next base: position 9,521 of record DWMG01003752.1, read on the forward strand.
ATTATTATAAACATTTGTAAGCAGAATGTAGAAGGATCGTAAGAAGTTTGTCATGACAGTAGTTTGTCATAACAGTAGGAAATCCTTTGTTTCTCTCTACTCATTAAAAAATTTATTATAATCGTGTTTAATGTAAATTTTCATTTCAAAATTAAAAATATTTTTTTACAACGGTGAGAAATATTCTCATCACATTTTAGCGGCAAAGTTCGTTATTCTTTTTATATGTCGAAGACAATAAATTATCAATTAATATTCGTGTTAATATTTTCTAAACGTTATGGATTACAGTGTTAAGGATTATTCCATTGTAGTTAAATGATCTCAAGACACTATTGAAAAGGATTGTCTCTGCAGCCCAAGGACAATGACGTATTGGCTTTGAGGAATGCCTTGTTTTATGACCACGTGTTAATGAATCATGCTTTACATGTACATATGTATGTAAGTTGTTACGCCGCACTCATATTTCCATACATATTCAATTGTGATGCAATTCCGATATTAGTAATGTTATAATTTTAAATTAATAAATGTGTACACAGTGCTGAAATATATAAGGAAAATTTTCACACAGTTAATATATATAGAGTAAAGGAGCCAGCCTAAAATGTGTCCATCGAAAAAAAGAGAAAACAAATGAGGCTACCTGTCTGTTTCTTTCTACTCGCGCACGCACAAGAAGCGCTAGCTTGAGTTAATTATTTCAAAACAAGCTGTTCTTTTGCTGCGCATGCGTTAGTAGTAAGATAGAGATAGGATATCGCAATCGTTTCTCTTTTTCCAACCGTCAGACGTTGCCTCTTACATGCAGCCGTATGTCTTCCCTGCTCTATCGATAATACCTTTATGAAAATGTTATGTATGACAAGATGTAGGAATTAGATGCAATAGATTGTCTATGCAAAAAAGTAAATATGTATAAATAAATAACAACAGCTTATATTATAAATGCAAATGCTATACACACGAAATATTATTGTTGCGTAATATTCGTATAATTTCTCAAAATGGACGTACGATAATTGGTACACTCCTTATTATGTATTAAATATTTTATTTAATACATTCTTTTTAAAATGTGTTATCAGATCTTTACGGCATTGTAAGATTCTAAGGAAATCGTCTTTTGTTTAGGAGACTTGTTATTTAGAGTACATACTTTAAAATATAATTTATGTTTGTTTAAAATAATCTCAACAACTCGTGTAATAGATCAATTAATGATCCGCCATTGAAAATGCCATACATCGTGCATTGATATATTTGTATGGTTTTAATGTAAGTTAAACTTGACAACAATCTAGAAGGTCCTTTTTTTCAACCTGTTTAGTAAACGAATTAAGTCAATTTCAGTAAGTACCTAAATTGTACATGTAAGTATATGAATAGATCAACCTGAACAGGTAAATATACATTTGGTAACCAAATATTATCTGTGTTTTATGTTTATGGTAATTTTTCAGCGAAATTTCATTTCTATGACAACGTAGTTTTCATCGTTCATCTGTTCCTCGCATTACTTAATCAGTTATCGTTTTAAAATCAAATAACGGTTTGATATTCACTACAAAAAACATTCAAAATGCACCTTACAGTTGCTTAATTAATCAGTAATTAAAAATAATAAAAAAATATATCAAATTAACTAAATAAATATTTGAGGGTAAAAAGAGTGCTTACCCAAAGTATAAATTTAAAATGCGACGAAGCTTAGACGCTTTAGACTTGTTTTTTTTAATGAAAATTAATGCAAAATAATATTATGCTATTATAAATCTTTACGTTGCTCACGTACACAAAAATGTAAATTCATACAGATAACAATACATCTATCTCTTTTGCTACAATAAAACTATTTGGAATGAGTGAGTGAGAAAGACTAACAGTGACTGAATAGTTTGAAGAACCCTCTGCCTTTTTCTGGCGCTGGACCCATCAACATTGGTACTTGATTTTTGTGGGTTATTGTTATCTGAAAATAATCATATTACCAACGTTAAAAATCTTATGAACTGTGTGTGTCACTTATGAAATGAACTTATAAAAAGTGAACTT